>JASDQU010013830.1:255211-266778 GCA_032191745.1 Picea mariana | reverse complement strand
AAAAAGGTTTTAAATTGTACTTGATACTGATTCACCCCCCTCTCAGTATCAACAGAATCAACATATATAAGTGAGCAACTTTAGGGGGGGGGGGGTTTACCTCAGCAGAAATTTGATGGTAGACCTTCATGAATCTGGTTGAAAAATCCTGCACTATTTCATCAGGTGATCTCTTCATTTTGTTGTAATGTGTGAACAACTAAAGGGGATTTTTCTTATCCCCCTATTTTTCAAGGAAGCTTGTCTCAAAAGCTTCAAAATTTGTAATACTGGATGGTGGAAGGGATCTGAACCACTTCCTTACTTCTCCTGCAAGAATTTGTGTAAATAGCCTCATCTTCATATCTTCAAAATCCACCTCTTCCAAGTCTATGAAATAATTAAACCAGTATAGATGCTTCTGAGCTGATATTTTACCTTCAACATCATATAGTTTGATCCTTAGGTTGTAATCTTGAGGCAAATCATGTAATTGAGAAAGCAGTATGAGGCGAGAAAATATAGCTTCCATAGCTGTTGTGAGGGGTTGGAATGGCTATTAGTTTTGAGCAGGGATCACTAAAGGCCTGGAAAATGTGGCTAGAGTCAAATCTTTAAATCTCTTTTTGTCAAAGATGGTCTCGCTTAAACAAGATCGAGACTTAGTTTTGAATAGGATTTCCTCAAATTTTATGTCAAACTTTAGGCCTTCAATGCTAGTCACTCCATCCTTGGGTAAAGACAGATATCATTCTGGATGCAACACTGGGGTTACTGGATTTTCATTTCTTTTACATACAATCTTTTCAGGGTCAGACATAGGGATTGCAAGTTTTGGGTCTAGGTTTCTCCTGGTGTGGATTTTCTTAGGAGCCAAGATTTCTATCTCACACGGTGTGGTGAAATTGGTCTCTGAGTAATGGAGTCTCTAGCATAAAAATAATCTCATCCAATAAGGTATTTGATCCATTGTCACCCTCAGGGATCAAACTAAATCTTTAAGTCATTTTCCCAGGGAAGAGTTTTCAATTTCATCCCCGACAACGGCACCAGAATGTTAGCAGTCTATAAATTTTGTCCTGCTGATAAAAAAATTGCAGAGGTAACTATTTCAATAAGCTTTAGAGATGAGGCACTAGCCTTCTCAACTCAGAGAGGGCTCTCTCATGTCACTTATTATTTCTTTGTAAATTGGTGGCTAGATTTGGTTTGTTTGGGGGTTTTTAATAAAGTTGCTGGAAAGGAAGGGGAGGAACACTCAGGGCTATGGATTCAAAATTATGAAAGTGAACGAAAACAATGATCAGTTGGTAGAACTCTCCAGAGGATAAAGGATAAACTAGGCGATGATTCTGAGTTATTCTTGAATTTAAATAGAGTGTAGGAAGATAAAGAAAACAAATAACTGCATCAGAGCATTATTGAAATGAATTTTGAATTAGTTAAGAAGACAATCACATAGTTTAAATTGCTTAAACCAATAGCATCACAAGATGAATTCTAGGCCTTTAACTATCCAATTTAAACATAAGAAAGTGTAAATGGAATAAAATATCACAGGAAATACATACGATGAAAGAAGACAAAACTCATATCACCACCATTTGAATCTTTTCATAGAGACTTCAAAAGCTTCTAAATATATATTCAATTCAGCTTCAGAAAATTACAATAGAGTTTGAAACAACCAGAAAGGTTCCCTTGCACTTCTTCCAACATTAATTCAATCAAATGCCCCAACATTTATACAATTTGATTACAATGGCTAAAACCGAAACATTTTAGCTTCTAAAACTAATTATAGTAATTTCAACTGGCAGTCTTGGTATATGAACCAATTTATAATGATTACTCAAAAGACATTTCAAAACTAGAAATGGATTTCTCTGACTTCTCAACTTCCTTTACGACATCTGACTTGTCCTAATCTTTTGTCGAACATGTTGGTTTGGTGACACCTGGGGGTCACTTACTGGTCCTGGGAAAACTACATTTCATCTTTCCCAGCTGTAGGATTTCCTTCCATTGTGATTCAGAAGGAATCTTGTAGTCCATTATCTCCTTAATCAAAATATCTAGGTTAATTCACATGGCTTAGGACATAATCGACAGACCAATATTCACTGTTTTAAATTGATTCAAAATTTCAAAGTCTGTGGCCAAATACTCTACTAGACTTTGGCCTTTTAGACTTTCCTCCATAGCTTCAAATTTGGAATGGTCCATCCTACACTAAATGAGGAGAGAATTGTATTCTTCTTGATTGTATAATGAACCTTTTCCATCCCAAAATGGTGGGAGGCCCTTGACAAACAATTTTTCAAACGTGTATTTAAACTCCTGTATGCTGTGCTCCATTTGCATAGCTTTGTTCTAAACCAATTTGAGAAAGTTGTGCTTGGCAATGATTCTCCTGGCCCAGATGATCAACACAGTTCTATCCTTTACCCCAATAGTCTGAAGATTAGCAGTGGGCATAGAATTCAACAAATCAATAGCATTCTGGGCCCATTTCGAGGGTTTCTTGGATAATGTTTCAGTAACAACAGTACACCTGCTTCAGGCCGTGGTAGCCATGTTGTCTTTGTCATTTATAAAATTTAGATAAGCCCTAAACTTAACAGCCTCTGTAACAATGGCATCCCAGATCACATGTTTATCTCCTTGTAACAATGTTTTACCTTTTAACCTCATTCTCAGCTTGCTTGCTCTCTCTTGCAAATCTTTATTTTCCCTTTGGAGTGGAGCCATCTTTTGATCTTTTATTTTCATCTCTTGTTTCAACTTTTCCAAGGCTTCCTTAAGGATTTTGATTTCCCATGTCTGTAGACTCACTTGGGACATGGATTGGACCAATCCATTAGTGATTGATCTAGCTTCTACATTAGCAAGTATAATGACAACCATATCTAATGTTGCTACTTTTCCTTGTAATCAATTCTCTTTCTCCTTTTTGAGTTGCAACACTTTAGCTTTGTAATTTAGTGCTTCTTGTATGAATGTTTCCTTCTCTTTCTATAGAGTAGCTAGCTCTGCTGCCTGTGGATGTTCAGTAGGGGACATATTTGGCTTCTTCTTCAGACCTTGGATTATATTTTCCTTCTCATCTAAATAAGCCTTTACTCCTTAAGGGCCTTCAGACTCCAATATTTTGACCTGTGTCTGCCAAGATTTGCTGGATGCTTTCTCTTGTTTCAATTGTCCATCTAGTTTGAGTGCATGTGTTGTCAATATTAAAAATTTCAGACTTAAACTTAGGTTGTATGAGTATAGCATGTCACTAGCATTCCTGTGAAACTTTACTTTGTCTAGGGCACCAATATTCTCATAGTGCATCTTGATTTCTGACACTTTATCATCATATGCTATTGTTATATTAAACGTCTTTCTTTCCACATCTCTGACTAAGAACATGGGCGTCTTGTGATGGGAGATCTTCTCTACTTTGGGCAATAGGTCTCTTATCTCAATGTTGGCCATACTTCCTTTTACAGCATACTAGTTCATCAAGTCTTCTTTGGATTGATATACTACCTCAGGTGTCTTGCTAAATATGTGTTTCTTGTTGCTGAAAACCCTTGTGCTGCTTTCACTTTGTGGCATGATTCCTGTACCAGCTTATTCGTTCTTGGTTAAACCTTCCACCATATCCATGCTCTCTTTCTCTTTAGGTTCTTCTTATTCCAGGTCAACCACTTGAGAGGGTGGTGTAATTTTCATCTTCTAGGAATATCTTTTTGACTACTGGCACCCAGGGCCTCTGAACTGCTCCTCTTATTATAAACACTCAGCTTTGGGGATTTAACAATCAATCTTGGAGAAGATTTCTATGTATAGATCTACTCAGGGGAATAATCTATTGGTTTTATCCGATTATGCGACAAAGTGACCTCCATATCTGTACATGTTTTCAGATTAGCCAGTTTCTCAAATCCTTCAACATGCTCATGCTCATAGGGGGCCAATTTTCTCATCAGCCTTCTCTTTGATATGATATGATGCAGGTCATATTTCCTTCCTTGTAATTGTGTAAACCTAAATTCATTAAATTTGGCTTGGATCTGAGGTAAACAAGATTAGCTTTTTACCACATAGGGTCCTACCATGAAAGGAAATTTTAAGTTAAATGCCTTGTGTGCTTTCAGAAAGTGATCGGTTTCTAAAATGATCCTTTGTCTGATGAAATATAAAGAAAAAATTCTGGGAGTCAAAGAGAATAGTAAAATATAAGGTACTTCTTGATATCCATACACCTATATCACAGTAGATTGTATGAACAACATCTAATCTCCTACTCTTCTCTCTAAAATTGGTTGTAAAAAACTTTTCATTTCTTCCAAAACCCTTGGCAAGTCTGAGATAAAGATAATATTGTACACCCTAGACATGATATTATTGATGAAAATAAGCATGGTGATCCTTTTACATTTAGTTGAGATGAAAGCAGTTTCATGGAATTCATTCTTGTTCGATTCCAGGAACATCCTCAACAGGTGCGTGTAGTATCTGAAGTGTCTCAATGAATTGAAATTGACTAGCTGTTGATGCATATTATTAGCAATGAATCTGTCAAAAATAATACAGACCGACTGATGAGACTCTGACATAAAAAAGGTTAATAGGAAACCTAACATGACTTCTACTACGAACTTGTCATTATATAACTCTAAAATTTGGCTAAGCAGGGAACAAGCCCACTGGATATCAATGATCATAATGCTCACATTGATAGGTAACGACAAACCTTTTGAATGGTGTTCAGGTTTCACAATGGTTTGTAGAAATAGGGTTTTTACTTTTGAAGGGCATTCTCTATAAACTATGATCATATTCTCTTCATCGAAGGGATATGATGCTAAGAAGGAAGAATATGATAAACTGAGGGTATGTCGAAGTGACGGGCTGTCTATTTCACATAAAACCTCTGACCCTATTTTATTCAAAATAACTCTTTCTTCTTGTGAATATTTCTCTACACACCAGCTTATGAACTCAGGGAAAGGAAAGAATACTTCTACGACATAAGGTGTAATGGAGTCTTGAGCTGTTCCAAGTAAGGGGATCCTCTTCCCAACATTATCTAACAAATTCAATCCTAACACAAAAACAGGTGAGATTGTTATCTCTATGTCGAAAACATCAAAGACCCTGTAAATTAGGGCTTCTTCTCTAGAGGTAATGTCTTGTTCATTCATAGATAAAATGACAAGATTAGCAGCCATGGTGAAAAATACCTGTTAGGCAGTGAAGAAAACACAAATCTGATCCAAATTTGAGCTTGAGTTTCGAATGGATCATTTGCTCCAAATTTTGAACATTTGAATGTTTCAAAGTATCATAAAATAATGTCAGGGATCCTCCTTTTATATGTGCCTATCAACATCGGGGATTGGAGAAAACAGTTTCAGGTAGACCTCTTTTCACTTGATGTACCTTCAGAAGTGCCATGTGCCCATGAACAAAACCATGGTAGTTTTCCCTGGCCTGTCTTAGAATGATTAATCCTTGCACTACTTCAATCACCGATATGAGTTTCAGTCGTTGATCTGGATCTCTTTAAGATCTATGATCCACCGTGCCCCAACAACTTTCGATATCTAGGAATGGAGAAATTAGTTTTAGGTAGAACGATTTTTGCCCCGATGTACCTCTAGAGGTTCCACACATCCACAAACAAAACCTTGGTAGTTTTCCCCGGCCCACCTTCGAATAATGATCTTCTGCACTTCTTCATTCCTTGATATGTTCCTTATTCATTGATCTGGGCTACTTCATATCGACGGTCTGCTGAATCCTACCTTTCGTGCCTCTGCTATATTTGTCCACATGTCGCCATATAATACCTTATCCTACAAACTATCACACTTCCATAGCGATGTGTCTTTTCTCTGAATCTCTGAAACTTGGATCCTGATATGAAAATTGTTATGATGATAACACCATCTACCAAGGAATACTTCTAAAAAATGATGAAAATTGCATATGCTTGCAGTTGGAAAATTTTTGAACCATTCCTTAGCTCTATATTGCAAATATAGAGAAATTTTTTTTATGTAGACATCATCTTCTTCCACCTCAAATAGATCAAGAAAGTTCTCAAAACCCTAAATGTGTTTCTCAGCAGTGATGTTACCATATTCTCCATCAAACTTGGGAAGGTATTTGTAGTAATTGATAGGGAAATCATGGAGTATAAGTGTTACACATCAAAATTACTCACTTCAATGATGACCTATTGTTGTCATTACAAGTGTCACAAGTGTTTAATTTTAGCCATAAGTTTCACAAGTGTCACAAACATCATACATTCATCTTGCCTATGTCATGTCTTGAACAACATCACAAGGACACGTCAAACACACCTTCAAAGACTGGCTTAAGAAAGAGAAATCACATGACAAATAGTACAAATCTTTTACCATGAAAAAAACCACTTAAAAATGAATTTTGAAGGGAAGTGCTCCCCTACCCACTGTTAGGGAGTGCTACCGCTCCTTACCCTCCTTTGAGGGAGCGTTCTAGCACTCTCTACACCCTTCTGGGGGAGCGCTAGGATTTTTTGAGGAAATTTTCGATAGCACTCCCCTACCCACTAGCAAGGAGCACTAGATATACTTAGCCTTATTTGGGGGAGCATTGTAGTGCTCTATGCACCATTATGGGGAAGTGTTATGTTGTTGAAAAAATCAGGGGAAGATCCCCCTTATCTCTGAAATCAGTTGGATTCGAATCTGAGGTCAAGGTTGGATCTTAGGGAGGATCCAAAATTGATGGAGAAAGATCCCCAACCTATCCCAAGAATCTCTAAGGTGGTTATGCCTCTCCAAGACTATATAAGGATGCCTCCTCATGGTGAAAGGGGAGAGGAGGGAGTTTTAGAGATACCAAACTTATGATCTCATGAGAAGTGGTATTGAAGAGACATTGAAGGAATCAAACTTATGATCTCATATGGGAGATAATCAGTGAAGCATAGTCATTTTGTTTGTGGATCATTTGAGCAAGGGTCCGGACAAGGAGAGTTGGAAGAGGCTGCTGCAGCTTCATTAAAGGTCTGTAAGTATCTCTATTGAGTTCTCATTAATACATGTGCTTGGCCTGTTTCCGTCAATATTGTGTATGCCTACATGAACCTATATTTAATGGATATATCTAGTTTCAAACTAATAGTATTAGAATAGGAAGCATGCTTTTTATTTTATTGGATTGCATGACCTGTTGAAGATCTTGTGGATCAGAGCTCAACTTGTAACTAGGAGAGGACAAAAATCGTAAAAAGGTACATATTCTTCCTCTTATCTATAGATTAGTTTATCTAGGTTTAAAGGGATCTCAGTGACCAAAGTTAGCACCTTTCTATCTTGATCTTAGATATTTAGGATCCAATAGGGAATCCACCTATCCGCAGGGGGATTTTCCTGTAACAGAAATTGGCGACTCAACTCAGGATGAGAGTATTTCAGTTTTGATTTCCTTTCTTAGTATTGTTTTCTCCTTTGCTCACCTTTATATATTATTCATGCCATGTTTCTAATTATTAGATGTGTTGTTGGCTCTTGGATTCATTCCATACACACTCAATTTCTGGATTTTCCCAAGTTTTTTAAGTTCTGGGCAATATTTTGTTCTTCTGAGAGCCCAACGCTCCTCTATCTCTACCACCAGAGTGTTGGAACTCCCTTGTAGAATCCCACAGAGCATTTCAACACTCTGGTACCCTTGACACCAGAGCGCTGGTATTTGTTTTCTAAAAACCTTTTTGGGAGTTGATCTCCGAGTCTAGTTTTTGTTGATTCATATGCTCAAGGTTATCACCATCTTAGTGTGTCTTTGTTTCAGCCTCCAACATTTTGGTTTCTAAGAATAGATGATGTTTTTTTTGGATTTTTGACATGTTCCTTCCTTACTTTGAGTCATTCTTCTTCTTTGAGATTTGGAGTCGATCTAGTGCTTTTTTCATTTATCTAATTGAATGAAAGTTGTTGTAAGGAAATTGAAAGATCTATCCACTATTCCATTTGATATTTGAGGTATTTTTTCCCAAGAAATCCTCTTTTATTTACTTATATTTTCCCACCTTTCAGATCACTTTCACTGTTTGATCATCATCCATTAGCCTTTTCCTACCTTCACTAGCAATTTCATCAATGTTTATGCATTCTGGGTGAGTTTTTCTTCATTTTTTTTTAATTTCTGGGTGGATCAATGCCCCCTTGTAGGCTATATCAAAGTGCTAGCACTCCCCTACAATGATTTAGGGTGCGTTGTTTCACTCTGTACCCTTGAGACAGGGAGTGTTGGTCTCCTTTTTGGAGGAGTTTTTCCCTTTTCTGCTTAGATTTTCTCAGCTTGTTTTGTGGAAGTATTTATCCAGACTTTATGATTGGTTTGTTAAGTTATTTAGGTTGATATTTGGTGCATATCACTCCTTATTGTATTTATTGGAGCTTGAAACATTTTCTGAAATGAGAAATTTCCCTTTCTATTTGCTTGTTTTGTTGGGACAATTTGAGTGATTTCTCTTTCTCTGTGTCTTTTCTTGGATTCTTCTTTGCATATTTTTGTTCTCCTTGAATGTTTTTCAGTTGTTGAATCCTTGATTGAGTTCTTATTAGAACAATTTTCTACTTGTTTTCTTTCAGTTCTCATTGATTTGAGTGCATGCTTTGTTTGAAACCTTTGTTACTTCGTGTCTTTTTCATATGCATATGACTCTTTCTTCTAATTGAAAGTTGTGGAGCATTGAAGGATTTGTATTTACTTTATTTATACATTAGAATCAAGAAAATAATATATATACATTATTTCTTTTGGGTAGTGAAACTATCTTGCATTTGAAGTAGCGAAATTGCATGGTTTTTGAAATTTTTGGACATTGTGCATGTGGGAATGATAAAAGTTTTTTCCTTCTCATAATATAGCTTTCATCGAAGTGAAATATTTTCATTCTAATTTATTTGAATTTTTTAGAGTCTGCCAAAACATCATTTAGTCCATGTCATTTTCCTCTTGAGTAAACAACAACCTTAAAAATCAAGCGCTAAACTAAAATCTATTAGACATTTTTATATTTTTCTGGTAGAAAACCTACATTAGCTTAGGGTGTAGGGATTTGGAATAGGTGTGAAAGATAACTTTCCAGAGATGTCAAACAAACTTAGCATCTTGTGATAGGGAGAGAAAATCCAATTTTTGTATAAGGTTACTAGGATCCCCCTCTCACACATGGGTTACGCACGAGGTCACGTTCGAGAGAGTTACGAAGATTATCCCCCTATGGTTCAACCGTTCGTAGTAGTTATATCGTATATTGGGGGTTCTTATTGAGGCTCAACTGTCTTCATTTGGTCTCAGTTCTTCATGAATTCTGAATCCATTCGAGGTCCTTTGGAGTTCTACCAGTCCACTTGTCCTCAGTTCTCTTGAAGTATTTTGGAGTTATCCTACCCATACATTCTGAATGAACTGTTGATTGTACCTGCCCAGGGGATGACTGGGAGTTGGTCAACTTAGTAGCCATAATATTTCGGGTCCTACACAAGGTGACGGTGAAGGAAAGTCTCATTGTACCTGGAACAAACATTGGTCAAACTCACTTGATATCCTTGGAGGGTAAATCCACATTACTGCGTGGAAGCTTTCACCAAGGCGTAAGTCTATTAAGCAGGTTGCCAATGTAACTGATCCACTCCATCTATCCTGAACCCTTCCTATATTGATCTTGCAACGTTGGATTTCATCACCAACTAGTGGTTTCCTTGTGGGAAGTTTTGTTTGATTGTTTTCTTCTCAAATTCATAGCGTGTGTTGTTTGTATTACTTAGTGGACCTTAGTGTTAATGGAATCAACTCTTGGGAGTACCAATGGAGGATTCCCTTGTATCAAGGAACCTTTCACCTTTTCTTCTTTTGGAAACATTGGTCCTCCGTACATTTCCATGCTGAGTCTTTCGAGACTCACCATCGGATTACCGGTTTGTTTGTTCCCCACTCCGGTGATCTCAAATCTTCCCAGTGCTTCATCTGCACCTAATGCTTCAGATGTAAGTACACCACCCATACATCAAACTCATGTCAAATTTTATCCTTCTTCAACCATCAAGTCTCCTTCCTTTTCTCCTTCTCTGCCTAGTGAAATCTCTAAACCAAGTAGTCAGGTTGATAAGAAGAAGAAGAAACAGAAAGAGAAGAAGAAGAAGAAGCTGAAAGGACCAAGCCTCCAACCATATGAGATTTTTTATCCAAGCAACCAACTATTGTTAATAGTACTGGGAGTGTTGATGAGGTCAACAAGATTAAAATGAAGAATCTGAAACCCAAATTCCCTTGCAATATTTGTAAGGGTAACCATTTTTTGAGGGATTTCCCTGGTCTTCCCAAGGTCTTAGAAATGTGGTCCTCCACATCATCGGCCTCTGCTAGACATGCTGGTGAAGCCCCGTAAAATAGTGATGTTAAGGTTGGTAAGAAGAATACAACTGAAAAAATTTACTTGTATGTTATGTGAAGGTGATCATTATTCTCACCTTCTATTTTGCAAAAGCTTCAACTCCCAACTGGTTATCATAAGATTTCCCCCAACCCATCATTAGTTGATGGACTGGTCAATCTGGTTCCATCCCCGGTCAGTCCGGTTGATCAGGTGGTCAATATAGTTTCATCCTTGGTTGAACCACTAACCAAAGTAGTTGATCCAGTTTCGTCATCGATCAGCCCCACTTTTCATCTGAAAAGTGAAACCCAAGTGACTGATCCAGTCCCGTCATTGGTCAGTACCACCCTTCATCTGAAGAGTTCCAAAGTGGTTTCTTCGGTTACATCATCGGTCAATCCCACTCCTTCTTTGAAGAGTGCCAATGTGGTTGCTCCAGTCCCTTAATCAGTCAGTCTGGTTGATCATGTCATCAATCTGGTCACATCCTTATTAGAGAGTGCAACCAAAGAGGTTGATCTGTTTCCACATGTCGACCCCATTCTCCCCTTGGAGAATGAAACCCAAGTGGTCGATTTGATGTCATTATCATTTGATCATACTCTCCTGTTAGAGAGTAAACCTGATTATGCCCACATTTTTCTCGTTGATACAGAATCTACCGTGTTGGGGGGCATTCCTCCCTCTCCCATGAAAACCCCTCCAGGTAATGAGGCCATCCTTTTTGATTGGGGTGTGCTAATTGGACCTCGTCTTCCCTCTCACATTCCTTTCAATATTACAATACAAGTTTTTGGTTGGGACATTCCTCATGCGACGATAGATGAAGGTTCATTCGTTAGTATTTTTTCCTCTATTCCTTGGCAAGATTTGGGTTATCCTCATCTTTTGCCAGTTACCCAGACTCTGTTTTCTTTTAACAGAAGAACCAATCACCCTTTAAGATTCCTTCCTTAGTTTCCTGTAACTTTGGGAAGGAAAACTATTTTTATTGATGTTATTGTTGGAAATATGGCTACAACAGAGATGACGCAGATGATCAAGGCATAGATAATCAAGGTTGTCATTGATGGCAATCGATTGTTTATGAAGAACAGATGCTGAAACATGCTGCAACACAAATGCAAACACAGACGCTGAAAAACAGTGCTGAAAC
>JASDQU010013830.1:191658-205665 GCA_032191745.1 Picea mariana | reverse complement strand
AAGTGACATCATCTTTATGGGAAAGGGACATATTACTGTATTGAATTAATTGAAATTGAAACTTACAACCTGAGCCTTGATGTCGTAGGTCTCCTTTCGATGGCTCCTAGTTCTGACACACACACTTGCTCATGCATGAAGAAAATCAACCACTTGTGATGACCTTGCTGTAGTCTCTTGTTGCTGTAGCATCAGTCCTTCATACAGGCTTCCAACAATTCTCCAATCAATATCTTGCTAGCTTGCTTCTAACCTTTTCCATGAGCCATCTCCTCAATATATAGGAGAAGACAATTTAGTTACTTGGATAGGAAATGATCCCAAGATATCTGGAATGCCAGCACTTGAACAACCATTCGTTAGCCAACTCATTCTTCTCGAAGATTCTCTTCTAGAAGGCTCGAGAACTTCATATTTTTCCTCTTAAAGAAAATGTCCGCACCCTGGCAATGATTACAGTGCGAACTATCCGCACCCTAGCTTAATGCAAACTGCGAGAATCAGGCATTCTCGCAGGCAGCTATATAGGTAGCCTGCGAACATCCCTCAAAAGCATGATTTCTGGAAGCAGACAAATGTAACTTTTCTCAGGAAAGTATTCTTATTGAAGAGCTTGATTTTTCCATCATCATGACATCATCATAACATCATCACAATGACCAAAATTGTGGATAACAAATATGTATATGAGTATGATAATGATATGTATGAAAACTATATGTAAAAAAATATTGAAATATGAAATTATAAATTTATGGTTGAATATGATGAACATACCAAATGTTGACCCTCTCCCTGCTATCTTTTACCATTCTCCACCCTCATGTGAATGGATAAAAGTGAACACTTATAACAAACATTCATTCTCATATCACCCACCTTCCTAAGGCATGAAGGTGTGCATTGATGCATGAGAGTGGAGGGGGGAGGGGGGTGGAGGAATTTCACACCTTCAACCCTAGGATGATGAGTGAGGATGGGGTTTATTACAAATAAACATATTCTCCCCCTGCCCTCACCTTATTATGACCCAAGGGGAGCGTATATAGGGATAAATGTATATGATATGACGCCAAGGGGAGGAATATATGGCCTAAATGTACATGTAATTTGTAAATATATGTGTAATAGGGTCATATTAATAGTAGAGGGTCCTCATGTGAAATTATGAATAGGTATATATAGAGATCATGTATTCATTCTTAGAGAGGGGAAATTGTGATGTATGAAGTTATTTGGTTATGTGGAGGAGGTCCTCCTATTCTTTAAGGAGTTACTATGTAACTTATATATCTTGGAGTTGTGCTCCATGATCATGTTATGTACATGGTGTGTACTTCATTTCTATTAGGATATTTTAATCACTTGGAACCTTACATTTGGTATCAGAGCATTGATCCTAGGGTTTTGCTTCCACAAACAAGTCATCTTGGAATTTTTGCTATAAAAAAATTTCAGGGCATTTTAGAAAGAAGAACTTAGAGGATATTTAGAATACATATCATAGTATCGGTGGTACAAATTTCAGCTTCTAAGTCACTGTAAGTTTTGAGATACACCCTGTGAAAGATAGGGTTTTTGACTAGTCCTATAACTAGTCGCAAATAGGTGTTTCGGGTAAAACAATAAAAAATTATTCATATAAGATCCAAATTATGTGAGACCAATTGCATTGGAAAGACTACATACTATGGTATGTTGTTTACAAGTTTCATAATTAGATATCAAATATTGGGCGTGTGGCATAGTGTACAAGTTCACTCTCCTGGAAAGGACACAAATCAGCAAGGTTTGGGAAAGTTACCACATCTTTCATTTGACACACCCAATTTTGGTCAGACTTATGACATTGTAGAGAATACGTTTCAAAGTACTACAGGTCAAAATTTCATACTCATAGGGGCTGAAATTTCATAAATACATTAGAAGGAAGGTCGGCTAGTAGGACATACTCCAAATAATGGTTTCAAAAGTATGCTTACTTAAAACTATCATACCTTTTGATTGGAATGTCCGATTGAGATGATGCAAAATCCATTAGAAAGAGAAAACATGGAAGATTATATTGGAACAAGGATTATAACTATTTGGTATCATTATCCTCAATATAATGAGGTTTGGGTTATACCTCAATTAAGAATCAATGGCAATACCCCTTTTCAGTGGAGATGGAGATAAAGATGAAATCAATCATGAAGAATGGTCGAGGATAGTAAAGAATAGAGGTTTTAGTCCTTTTGGGGAATCTCTTGGTTTTTTGGGGGGGAGCTTCAAAGTGGTGTAATAACCTTGATGAAGATACTAGATTCCACCCCACATGGGAAACATTTGAATAACTCTTCTCAAATAAATGGATCAAGGACTTAAAATTGGAAGCRATGCATAAAATTGAAAAGGAGTTAGAAGAAGCAAAAGAAGATATAAAGAAGAAGGGTGATGAGTTATCTAAGATACAAGACCTTAATGAAGAACTCATTAAGGAGGTTCAAAAATTAAAACAAGAAAAGAGTAGCAATGGAAAGTGGTARAAGGACGAGTCAAGGGAAGATTTGAAAAAGAAAGATGAAGAGATATGTAGATTACAAAACCATAATAAAAAACTATTGGAWGAGGTTAAGAGATTGAAACAAGAAAAGAAGAATTGTCAAAATTAAGAAGAAAGAAGGATCTTGGATGAAGAATATACCAAAATACTTAAAGAGGAAATTCACAAGAAGGTCGAGGAATCCATAAATACTGATGAAGTAAAATAAAAAATGCAATCCAGAATTGAAGAAGGACGTCAGAATTTGATAAATGGGTTGACATTGCAGCTTCAAAAGGAGAAAGAAGACAAGATTCAAGAAGGTCATCAAAAGATACTTGAAGAAGTTGAATTGTAATGCAGGAGCATCACTCCTACTTAGCAACAYGTCAACAACCAGYGCAACAATGCATGGAGGGAGAAGATCTCAAGGAGAGAGAAGCGCCAGCCTTCTAATTTCTTTTTAAATTTATCATTTAATGTAATAAAGTTTGTAAGGATCGAGGAAGAGAGARCAATTGTATTGTGTAAGGATAAGTGTAAATTTCCTTTAATAGGCTGTAGGTTGTACATATCCTGAGCATTTCCTCAGATATGAAGACTGTAGATGAATATTTATTGTAATAAGCTTAGTGGTAGGATTCTTTTAATTATGATATGAAAGAACTAGAATAGTCTAGAGGGAAGGCTCGAGAAGCCCCTTCATGTATAAATCAATGCAATATATGCCCAAAGGAGGTTGTTAGTTTTGTTAGTTGTTGTTAGTAGTTGTTGAAAGAAGAAGTTGAAAGATGCATAAGGATGTTGAAATCCTTGTAAATATTTGCTAAAGGAATATAGACGAAGAGAATTGCTTTCAAATTTCTGAGCTTGCTTGTCTTTGAGTAACTGGGTAAATTTTATGTTATTTATCTTTGCGTTTATGTGTGTGTGCATCTAAATGGTTGGATGAATGAATCCTTAATATTCATTTAAGTTTCAATTGTATCTCTTCTGAAATCTCGGTGCAAGGAGTTCACAGTTCCCACACAATGAGTGTGGAGGCCGAACTGTTATAGGTTTAGAAGCTCAGGAGAGATTGTGTAAGTTTACGCAGAGCGAGCACAAGGAGTGTGGCTATACTCGTAGGAGTGTAAAAGCTCAGAGGGGAGACTAGTGCAAAGAGTGCACGGGGTCGACACTCTGTTAAGTGTGAAAAAGCTCTGGGGAGAGATAGCGCAAGGAGTGCGCAGGTGACTTCTTTAAGTCCCAAGCTTAGGAGGGAAGCGCAAAGTGTGTGCCATAGTTCAAGTCCTTTAAGTGACAAAGCTCAGGAGGGAAGTGCAAAGTGTGTGCCAAGGTTTGAGTTCTTTAAGTGCCAAATCTCTAGGAGGGATAGCGAGATTAAGTCCCCAAAGAGGAGAAATCTCTTTTTTTAAAGGAGAGCGGATGAGATTAGTTTGGGAGAAGTCAAAATCCCTCATAGTCATTGGATCAAGGAAAGGAGCACAGTTGTTAAACCCCCAATTCCTTCGTACTTCGCTTCTCTAACAATTTTAAGGTGTTTGTTGTAAGTAAGGCGAAATTCCCAACCCAAAGTCCCGGAGTGAATTTACATCGTAGATTCACTGGGAGAGTGTGATTCRTTGGATCCCTGAGTGGTTCAGTTATTCAGCACTCCAAGAGAAATTGGTGTTGTTGCGCATAGTGGAGAATTTCCCAAAGTCCCAAATTCTGGAGTAAATCCTGACTGTCGGTTGTTGGATACACGTGTCCGCAGATTTCCAAGTATTCGAAAATTCAACTATCTAGAGAATTGTGGGTGAAATTTGTTTTGGTGAGAAAAGTCCCAAAGTCTCGAAGCCCGGAGTCAATCATGACCATTTGTTGATGGGTAAACGTGGACCATATATCTCCGTCCTTCGCCAATTCAGCGTTTGGAAATTTGAGAGTTTGGAGGTCAGTTGGAGAGAAGAACCTCGAAGCTCCGAAGCCCGGAGTTGATCACATTTGTTGGTTGTAGGAGGAGTGTGAGTCGTCGATTTCAGTTCGGCATTCGGCTATCTAGGAGGTAGTGTGTGTCAGATTCGGTAAACTTATGAAGCCCGGAGTCCCAAAGTCCCATATTTGATCTCAGTCGTAGATCAAGGGGTGAAGTGTGAGCCATTGATCTCTGCCCTTCACCAATTCGGTATTTGGAAATTCAGGAGGAAGTGTGTCTTGGAGTCTCAGAAGTCCTGAAGCCCAAATTCCTGGAGCTCCTTTTGGTCATAGATCGTGGCAAGAAGTGTGGATCGTTGATCCCTGAACTCTTCGGGAGTTTGCCAATTCGACGTTCAAGAGAATTGGAGTGTGTTGCGGGTAAATCTTCTGAAGCCCGAAGTTCCAGAGCGTCGAAGTCCCGGAGCTCCGGATAGTGCCTTTTAGTTGAGCGCTTAGTTCTATCCCACGGTCATGTGATATTTACGCCCGAGAAAAAGAGCTAGTGTCTGTGGTTTTTACCTGAAGATGAAAGGGGCTTAGAGTAAAGAGCCTGCGGTTTTTGTTGGACCTACATAAGGAAGTTAAAGGGGCATGTGTACATTAGAGAGGATCCAATAGGGATCTGAGAGCTAATTCATCTCTTGTGTGAACGATCCTAGACCAAGAGGTCACACGAGCCCCCTAGGAGGGGTGGGGGTTTGCATCAAATTGAATCTAGAGGATGTACATGCCAAATATGATGGTATTATCTCCAAGGCTAGAGTAATCAAAGACCAAGCAAAGATGATTGAAGAAGCCATTGTCTCTGAAAAGAAGATAGGTGAAACAGGTGTGTAGAATGAAGAAAAAAATTTAAATGTCAAACCTTATTGACACCACCATTATCAGGAAAGATTTCAAGGAAGACAAGAAGATCAATATTGACATTGTCAAGGAAGAAGAGGGAATAATCATCAATATTCATGGAATATGGAATCACAAAACCATTATTCAACAAGATATTATCATAGACCAACATCTACTACAAATTGGAGAAGTTTCAACAATGATACATGGAATCAAGGGAAAGAAAATTATGCAACAACTAGACACCAAGAATTACAATCGAAAAGAATTGATTTTGGATGGATGGATCATCATCAATGGAAGGAAGAAAGCAGGAACATAAGAAAATCATATTACTTGGTTTCATCACATGTGAAGCCTTTAATTGCAAAGCTTTGAGGACAAAGTTTTTTGAAGGAGGGTATTATGTTATGATCCAAGGGGAGCATATATAGGGCTAAATGTATATGATATGACCCCAAGGGGGGACATATATGGGTCTAAATGTACATGTAATGTGTAAATATATATGTAATAGGGTCGGCCTAATAGTAAAGGGGCCTCATGTGCAAGTGTGAATAGGTATATATAGAGATCATGTATTCATTATTGGAGAGGAGAAATTGTGATGTATGAAGTTATTTGGTTATGTGGATGAGGTTCTCCTATTCTTTAAGGAGTTATTGTGTAACTTATATATCTTGGAGTTGTTCTCCACACTCACATTTTGTACATGGTGTGTACTTCTATTCCATTATGATATTTTAAGCATTTGGAACCTTACACACCTTCATGCAGAGATGCACACCTTCACCTCTAAGGAGAGTGGGTGGTGTGGGGTGAAGGTGGGAATGGGGGTTTGTTATAAATATTTTTCTTCTTCTTTATGCACAAATGCACACCTTTACCACTAAAAGGATAAATGATAAAGAAATAAAAATGTGCATTTGCAAAATACAATTGAATACAACAAAAATGTGATTAAAATGTATTTAAAATATCAAGTGTAAACAGGACATGACTAGAGTGTGACCAAGATACAACCAAAATATGGTTAACTTACATTGACCATTTTTTTCATATATAAAACTAAATATAACATTACATATATACTCCTATTTTAAATAGGAGTAAGTTAAACTTGTAGCAATCATGCCTCATTTTTCAACAATAAATTTAAGTCGAATCCAATCAAATTTGCAGGCAGGGTACAGTTCCACCATGATCCAAGTTCCATGTATGTTGAAACTCTACCCCCAAAGGTTTTTGCCCCTTTCTAAACCAACACATATGCTCAAAAAATCAATCCAAGTTTTAGATCAATCGAAATTTTGACTTCTTATATCACTCGATTTTGACATAAGGAAAGAAGATTACTATGTAATTAAACAACTCTTAAATAAAAATGTACCTAACTATAATAAGAAAACCAATTTAAGTTTCAAATCAATCAAAACTCTAACTTTTTATATTATCAAATTTCAACAAAACTCTAACTTTTTATATTATCAAATTTCAACAAAACTCTAACTTTTTATATTATCAAATTTCAAGAAAAAAAAATTACTATATAATTAAACTAATCCTCCTAAATAAAAACATTTATCTATAATAACTATGATTTTATCTCATTTCACTACTCCAAACATAACCATTTATAGGAACTATGATTTTATCTCATTTAACTATCTCAAAGTTGTTGAAAGATTGGTTAGTTTTATTCATCTCATTTATGGGCCAAAAACCTCATTAGTCTACTTAGTTTATCAAATAAAGGTTGTCATACATACAAACACATGATATAGATGGTTAGTTTTATTCATCTCATTTATGGGCCAAAAAACTCATTAGTCTACTTAGTTTATCAAATAAAGGTTGTCATACATACAAACACATGATATAGATGTCAATGTCATGAACAAGAAGGTCAATGATATAGATGTCAATGTCATGATCAATAAGGTGAAGTGGCGTGATTTGAGATAAGAACGGATGCACATTGAATACAAATTAATGACAATATCCTTACTTAAAAAAATTCTATTATAAAAGAATAATTTTTAATTTGGTAGTTATGGTTCCAATATCCTAAAATTTATTTTATAAAATTAATTTGGTAATTATGGTTCCACTACCATTAAATTATGATTATTATACTCAAATTTATGATTCCAATACCACCAAATTTAGAGAATGAGACTATCCTCTATTTATGCTTTCAAAAGTTGTCCAAAAGTACTTTTATATGGTCAAAATGGAGGGAGGCCAAAAAATATTTATCAAATCAATGGAAGCAAAAGGCATGTCTTAAGGCTTTTGGTTGTTTATCTACTTTAGGTGCAACATAAGAATTATTGACCAAAAGTATGTTTCCCAAAAAAAATAAAAAAATAAAAATTCTAAATCTCGCCAACCACAATATAATACTATTAAGGTAGAGGGGGTCTATAAGATTGATATTTGATTTTCTCTCATCACCATTATAAAGACTTTACACTTACACCGATTGATCCATTCTCCTATTTAAGATCAAATGTTTGGTGCATTTTCCTATTTGTGAGGTAAGTAGAAAGTTATAAGTAGATTGTTATAAGTTTTGTCGTACTTTGTCTTGTTGTGTGGTAGGGGAGTCGTGGGGCTCACCATTGACCGCACGAGTCCAATGTAGACATCGTTTTATCAACTTGCACTTTCTACAATATAATGCATTTATTTTTTTATATTATATAGCGAAATGATACTTATAAAGTGGTAAAATATTATATTTAAAATATTTATCGGTGTTTATGTTATATTAAAATGTTTGATTTTTATTATGGAGATGTGTTTATGTTATATTAAAATGTTTGATTTTTATTATGGAGATTGATGAGGTGAACGGCTTCGTTATGGTGGGTATCATATCTGTGTATGGAAGGAAATCTCAAAATTTGGGTAAGTGTTATGGGTTTATTCCTTGTTCGGTGAGTGTTATCTTTTTTTATTTCACTTTGCATCTAGAAGGTCAGCAATAGTGGAAGTTGTTGGTCTGGTGTGATAAATCAGGGGTCTGCACTTGGGTGTTTGGGCTCTCATGGAGTCCAAGAAAAGAAAGGTGGGTAATGAGTATAAGCATAAAACCAAAGCCGCCCTTACGGTCGAGGAGGCGGTTGAGTATTACCATTTTGAAGTCGAGCAAATAGTTATGGACTCTATGACCATTTTGGAAGAGGAGGTGGGATTTATTCACGCTTGCACTGAGGATAGAGAAGTGGATAGGAAAGTGGGAAAGATCATTCCCGACATGAGTTGCACCAGGAACAAAGACTCAAAATTCCACAAGATTGTGGAGCTTTATTGGCATGTAAAAACTCTAATGGCACAGAGTATGAAGCCACTGGAGGGAGAATTCATAAAGCTCACCTAGCGAATGTATGCATTGGAGCGTCAAATCAGTCTTCACATCACAATGAATTCTTGGTTGGTGAAAAAACATGGCGACGTCTTTCAGATTACTGGTAACAAGGGAGCATCCCCGTCTGCCTGACCACCTCCTCCTCCACCCCAGTAGGATTCGGCCCAACCCTTGGGGGTGCTCCAAGTTCATGTTTCTGATGAATGTCAATCAAGATATGGTTTTTAATTTCTTATGTATGGGTCTATTAGCTTATCTACTTAATTTCAGCAGTCATGGTCTCTATGTATTAGGCTTGTGAGAGGTTAGATACTCTCATAGATATATTTATTTTTAATTTTTTGACTGTTGGCATGGTTTCCCTCAAGGCAAGCTAACAAGTTCATTGGTATTAGATGGACATTTGGCTTATCTCCTAACCATACTTTTATTTATGTATATTCTATTTATATATAAATAGAAAATGAAACCTCTACTTTTTTTTTCCTTGGAAAAAAATTGCTATATTCAAGTAGAATACAACATATTACAATCGTTCATATAACCTTTACAAATCTCACCTCAAAACTAAAACTTGTTCGACTAGTGCCTGCACTTGGTCTTTACATACCCTATCTCAAAACTAACAATTGTCTTACAAAACCTTCTGCTATACACATTAAAATGAAACCCCTACTTACCTAAAGAAATGTTTAGTTTTTATTAGTAATAATATTTTCATTTAAACTTATATTTTGGTCTTTACATACCCTATTTCAAAACTAACAATTGTCTTACAAAACCTTCTGCTATACACATTAAAATGAAACTCCTACTTACCTAAAGAAATGTTTAGTTTTTATTAGTAATAATATTTTCATTTAAACTTATATTTTAGTTTTTATATTTAGCTTTTATTAGTAATTGTTTATTTTCATTTAAACTTATAATTTTAATTGTTTATAAAATTAAAATTAAAATTAAAATTAAAATTGATATAAATTTTTGTTTTTTTCTAAATTATATATATATATATGGCAAACCTATAATTTAAAAAAACAAAACACATGCCAACTCATTCATATATATATATATAATTGTTTTAATTATTTTGATTAAATTGTGATT
Organism: Picea mariana; assembly: GCA_032191745.1. NCBI lineage: Eukaryota > Viridiplantae > Streptophyta > Pinopsida > Pinales > Pinaceae > Picea > Picea mariana. The sequence goes on along the minus strand of JASDQU010013830.1, from coordinate 195,853 downwards.
TACATGAAGATGCAATGATTGGTGACCTTTTGATTCTATGGTGAAGATCTTAGAGATTTATATTATATGATAAAAAAAACAAGAGACTATTATGCCATTGGACATGGACGTGACTCCACTAGCAGCTCAATTATAAGCCAAATGTTGTTAAAGTCTATTGTTCTATTGTTCTCTCTTCCTGCACTTAATTATTTAAGTGAATAAGCATATTGTTTATGATATAAAAGGGAAAGAGAAATCAAAGTTGTGAATTTGTTCCATGTAAATGAAATTTTCAGAAAAATTACAGAAAATTTGTATTCTTAGATTTTAAAAGTAGTGTAAAAAAAAATCAGTTTGTATTTAAAATTTATAATATTTTTATTTGTATTTGTATATATATTAAATGAAAAAATTATTTGGTAAGAAATTTCACATAGTAGTAAGTGATAGATTGCATTTATTATCCAATAATTATTAAATTATGATAAATTTTACCACCTTAAAAAAATAATAATATTTTATTATTTCTTTTTTTTCCCGCTAACTGACAACTCACCTACACCGTAGCTGGACCACAAGGAACTCTCGTGCGTGGCCACAAACTGAATGAATAGCGACGAGAAGAAGTTGTTTCCTTAACGAGCATTGAGCCGACATTTACGGAAGTCTCCACAAAATGGAACGAAGAGCAACTCAAGATGTGACAGACAGTTGAATCGAATCGGTATGATGCCATTACCCGTCAAATGACCATCCCCCTACCTTTGATGTTTGAGTTTGACGGGGCTAGGTGCGCTACGAGGTAAATGGACGGTCCTTTCTCGATAGCGAGTTGCTACGCCCCTTGCTTTGAAACTGCTACTTTATATATGGAATTGCTAGTGCCTCATACTAAACTTTTAACGTACTTTGACCCTCTCCATATTAAATTTAGAGGCAGCTCCCCCTCTCATGAGACAAGGACTTGAAGATCCATGGGACGTGACCAAATGGGGGAGGCATGAGCAAAAGGGAAGGAAAAAAGGAAAAGTATTAAGTAAAATTATAAAAAATATTATAATATAATAAAATATTTTATTATTATTATTATTTTAAATTATGTTTTTCAAGTTGAGGAAGGTATGCAGTCTAAAATAGCTTACGTCTAAAATAGGTGACATAGACTTAGTGCATCTACTTTTATGGAAATATTGAGGACCTACTTAGTACATGATTATTAATAATTTAGGACCTACTTGGTACGTGATTATTAATAATTTATTGAAAACTATGACACCTACCGATTGAGCTAACCCTTTTTTTTTGGTAAATAAAAAATATTGTATTATCTTAAGATGTCAAAAAAACGACATATGTTTGAATATACATCAAAACCCGCCACCTGTTCTGCCACATGCATGGATACCAAAACATGTGGCATGTATTGTTCATGGGCTAACTGGTAAAACATAATCTATTTTCAGCAAAATATATTCTAGCTAAAACTGGAAATCTAATAGTAAGGAAACTAGATATGAAGCGAACTTGGGCTTCCGTCATGGCAAACTATGAAGGAAATCGACTGACAACATGTTGGGCAATGGCTCTTCGCAGGCTCGCTTGACAGGGAATCAAACAATATGTCCAGACGTCTGCTAAGGACATGTTGGTTGTGAAGCTGCTCGGCCAAATCTTTCCTCATCTCAAAGATCAACGCTAAATGGTCCTATGTGAGTCTGCATGAGCTTAGCAAATCATGGCACCCCAAAGCTGGATGAGCTTGCTCGCCTGTGTGCAGCTCTCGATGGGTGTCCTCCTTGCTCCAACATTTGTCCCAATCTATCCTCGGTGCTTCATTGTTCGGTCCACTGACATCGGGGGTTGTGTCTTCCTTGAATTCATCCTGCACCAATGGAGGGATTTCCTCCTCCACCGTACAACCTCCCATGGCTATCTCATGAGAATTTAAGGGGAAACCGGTACCAATTGGTGTTGTCTGCTCCATGGTGTTCTCCTCCCAATTAGGATAAATCTCCTCCTCCACTATGCATCCTCCATAGTTTAGCTCAGGGTCAAGTAAATGGTGCTCAAGTTGGGTGTCGTCGCACCAACTTTGGTCAGAGTAAGGATAAAAAATAGAGTTGCTCCCTAGATTGGGAAAAAGAGAAGGAGGGTCTGTGCGCCCGTGCCAGCCTGCCAGACTGTAATAGGTTGGCTCGCATTTGGACTTACCTCTCTTGTGAGGCATGGCGAAGTTGAATTCAAGGGGAAGAAAATTGAAAGAGGAAATGAAGGGAGTGTCAGTCGTGGAAGGAAGAAAATTGACAAAGGCTTGGCTTACTCGGATGGAGAATGCAGAAGGGGAATGCAGTGCTGAGGACAAACTCTAGAAATAAGAACCATAGCAAGAGATCACCTGCGTGATGATGAGAGAAATGACAGTTTGGGGAGCCATGAATGTCAAGGTGATGTCACCTTGCTGCATCATACCAGTCCCGGATGGCCAAGCTTGGTGCGTCATTAAACCTTCTTGATTGTCCCAATGCACTAACCTCTTGCGTGAGTGAATGTTATGCATTGTGAGTTGACGGAGGAGGAGGCTAGAGGCGAGGGGATTTAACTGCACTCGTCGTAGAGTGTCATGTATCATGTTCTCGACATGTGTCACCACATTCGAGGATTGAGCTAACCCTTGGACTAAGTGATCCAGGTGGATATTGGTGTCCACCCACCTATTCCAACTAGCTCCTCGTGTCTGTTTTTGTTCAGCATGTTCTTATGTACTTCTTTGTCATCGTGGGTTCTACATTTATAGGGTTGTCTGAAGCCCCACACATCCTCCAAGTGGATACGAGTGGCCTCTTGCCTAATCCAACTGGCTTATTTTGTATGTTTTCATGTCAGCACATCTTGTTGTACTTTTGGGGCCGTTTTGGGGCCCTAAATGTTGTTTTTTTGGAACGCCACAGTCAAACTGTAGACAAAATCAAAGTTTAATGGCGGAATGTGTAGCTCTCTGAAAGACCTTTCCATCAGTCTATCACGCGCCTAAAACGGAGGTCATATGCAAAAGTTACGGCCCTAGGATGTTGAGGTACCAAATTACACCAACTTACCTATAAGGCCGATATGACTTTTGGCGTTTCACCTTCTAGGGTTAGGTTTTTGGATGTCTAGGGTTTTGGCATTCGTGAGTAATATCAAAAAGGCCTATGGAGCCTCATTGGAATCCATTTTGCTAAGACAGATGCATGTAGCAGCGACATCTATTCTCAGAGATAGCTACCACCATTCGAGCAAGTTTTCAGTTATGCAATTTTACAGTTTCACCCTATTTCATTATTTAATAGAAGATATTGTTCACTGAATATTTGTGTTATTCTCCATATCTCTGTGTTTATTGTATTCAGTCTGTTAATCAGTTTGTTTCGCTCCTAAATCTAGATCACTAAGTTATTATAAGTATTATATAAATATAATTAAAATCTATTTATTTATTTTTTCAAGAAAAATTTTGTAAGAAAATTGAGGGGATGTTTCTCCATATTTATGGGTGTCATCTTTAGTAAACTAGTGAGCATAGACTAGCGTGTTTAAATTAGGAGGATTTATACCACATACTTGTTAGCACAGAACTAGTCAAATGCCCAGTATCATTAATGACAACCAATTGAGTTGACTCTTTAGATTCATTAAAATTATTTTGTTGAGTCGAGAAAAGTGAATGTATTTTATAACTCATATACGGATGAGATGTATAATGTAATGTTACTAAATTTATGAAAGAAAATTTAAACCCCATAATATAAAAGTAAAAGTGAAAAAACCAATCATAATAATAAAAAGAATATTAAAAAAATCCAAACCTAATGAAATATAAAGTGAGCATAATATCATAATATTAATTATGTATGTATGTAAACAATGTTGGTTTCAATGGACAACAACAATGTTGTTGTCGTTATCACAGACACACTGCCTTAGACAAATAAAGTCAAAAGATGGAGGAGGATGAGGGTGTTGGTTTAGCCAAGGGGAGAGGTAGGGTCTCCTAAGGGAAGAAGAAATGTATTCAATCCAGTGGATCAATGAGGATTCCAATACATGTTGTTGAATGGGTTGTGAAGGGAGTAAAGGTGCTCGCAAGGAGAGCTTTGATTGGTTGTTTTTGTGGTTCAAACTCTCACATCACAAAGATGGTAGAAAAGATCAAATCATCATCATCATCATCATC
>JASDQU010013830.1:129529-165130 GCA_032191745.1 Picea mariana | reverse complement strand
GCTTGCGTTTTCCTCCGAAGAGGTCTCTGCTTGAAGGTATTACTCCTTCCACTCGAATTATTTCATTGGAAGCAACAACCAGACGTTCCGGACACGAATTTGCCAAAAACCAAGGCATGTTACGTTTTCTCTGTTTTTTTTTCGCATTTAGAGGGCAACTTTAGTGCATAACATCTCAAAGGGTGTCCAAAGGAATTCCCTTCTCTGATACCCATTATCAATACGGCCGTAGGGGGCACTATAATTTCAAATAAACCCTACGGTTTAACAACTCTTTACCCTTTTAGCAGGTTTCGAACGCGTGACCTGTCTGCGGCAAATATGGATAACCAGGATAGGTTGAACACGCTGATGTGCGACGAGCTTCTGGGAGAAATTCTGGGCAGATTGCAGGAGATTTCATACTGTAAAGACGTTTGTCTCGTCTGTAGACGTTGGCTTGTTGTTCAGAGAAGAGTCAAGACCAGTTTGGGATTGTTCGTTCCTGAAAGCACTTCAATTTCGTGTTTTGGGTCGTCGGTTCGAATCCTCTTGAGGCAATATTCCCAAATTCTGAGGCTGTCGGTGGCATCTGGCCAGTTGCAGATGGATACAGAACTTTTGGATTATATTCTGGATGCTATAGGTGAAGGCTGCAAGTTTCTGAAGGAATTGCGGTTTGGGGTCGGTCCTGTGACCTGTTACGGCTTGAAAGCCCTTGCCAAGGGCAGTGTGAATTTGACCTCGTTGGAGTTGGTAGGGTTGAGTCCGAGGTTTTTTCCATCTTTGGCCGAGTTCAAGTCATTGAGAGAGCTCTCCCTTGTCCTGTCTGGGTGGAATTCAATAGAAAATTTCAATGAGATTCCTGATATGCCGTTGTCATTAGAACGATTGTGTTTGGTGGGTATTGGGGTTGGGTATAGAGGTTTGGGATGGATTTGGCGGAATTGCCCAAAATTGCACAAGTTGGAGTTGTATAGTTGTGAGGGAATTGGTGATTCTGATTCATCGTCCTTTGTAAAAGCCCTGTCTTCTCTCCAAGAACTTCACTTGAGGAGGTGTAGAACTATAGCAAATGATGTCCTGATGCTTGCTGCACAAAACTGTGAGGCATTGAAGACCCTTGTTTTTTATGATGGAGGGGATACAGAAGGACTCCATGCTATCGTTCAGCAGTGCCAGAGTCTAGAAGTTTTAGACCTGAGGTTGCCTCTTGATCTTAGCAATGAGGATTTGGCTGTTATAGCTGAGAACTGCCAGTCACTTAAAAGCCTCCGTTTGCACAGCTGCTGGCTGGCAACTGGAGCTGGTATGAAATTGCTTGGAGCAAACATGAGGTTGTCTCTTGAGGAGTTGGTTTTAGTCAGATGCCGTGCTGTTGTGCAGGAGCCTGGCATATTGACAACACTTGGTCAGCAGCTCAAATGGCTCAAGAAATTGGATCTTTCTGATAATGATTGTCTGTGTGACAAAGAGTTGGGAGCCATGCTTGCCTCTTGTAAAAGTCTGTCCAGTTTACGGTTGTGGCGTTGCAGAGGATTAACAGACATGGTTGTGGCTTCAGTCATCCAAAACTGTCAGGTGCTAGAGAGTATTGATATCATGATATGTGATGGTATTACAACAGAGGCTGTGTTTGCTTTGGTTTTGGGCTCTCCTAAGTTGAAGCAACTCGGAGTAGAGGAGCACAAGATCTCAAAAGTGACTAGGAAATTAGCTTCGACGAAGAAGATTGTCATCATGAAATCAGAATCAGAAGATTTTATTTTTAAATTTTGAGCTGGCAAAGCTCATAACTCAAATGTAACTCTATTTTTATTAGGCACGCTTGGCGTAGGAGATAAGACACTCTCCTAATCACCCCCTTTAAAATTTCCGTTCTAAGCAGCTCAAGAGATCAGTGCGTTCCAAGCAGCTCAAGCGATTGGTGAACATTAAAATGCCATTAGTTCACCTATGCCTGCCCTGCCCTGCCTGCCCTGGGGTCTGAATTGAGGGTAGGCCTTATTCATTTAGGCATTTGCCATTGGCTAATAATAAGATAGGAATCTGTGTAATTCAGCATTTTTTCAATGATTCATCTCACTCAGGTCGCATTGCACTGTCTCTTATGTAAAAGAAATATGTATTTCAAGTTATTGGAACTCAAAACGTTTTAGTTTGTACATGTAGGAGGATCTGAAGTGTGTTTTCATAAATTGTAATTGCTCTGGTCAGCGCCCAAAAGTCGGGACAGCTGCAAATAACTTGCAAATAAATTGCAATTTTTATCAATTATAGTTTAATGATTAGCATTTCACTGGTTTGTTTGAAGCAAATAAGCTACAGAGAGTTCCCCATGTTGAACTCTGTGTAGATTCCAGATGATTGTATTGTATAAAAAATAAAACAATTTCATTTGTGACAAGATATTTCAGGTCAAAAGATCAACTATAAGAAAAGAAAATGTCCAGATATTCTGTTTTGTTCCTGATTATATTCAAGTTGGTATGTGACATTGTATCATTGGTGTCCAAGGCTGCAAGACCATTTTATTGAAAATAGTTTGGAAGTTTTAAAATCAATTCATGTGTTGGCTTGTACCAAGATCGGTGTAAACATGATTTTATCACCGACTCTAATATTAATTGTCATGGATGATTCTTTACTTACTAACCCCATGAGGTATTTAGGATCTGCCTTTCGGATCTGAATGCTGCTTTTTTATTGTGATGGTTTTTTAGATCAGTATCACTACATGGGACTTGGCATTTTCAGGTTACGAACGTGAAGTGAAAAAAGGGTATTGAAGTGGTGTTGCAGTGGCTTATTGCCTTTTTAAAAGCCATACAATTCAGAGTTGATTAATGAAGGGAATGTCTCACACAAGCACATTTTCAACATGAATGAAGTTATTCTAATTTTGAATAGGAAAAGCTTAGTATTGAAACATAACTCTATGCTTATTGTACACCTATGCTTTTCACTGTTGCTTGGGAGGTCCGCATCTGCCATATTTAATAAAAATTGAACCAAAATAGTTGCTTCATAATTCTATGACATGAATTGATTTTTCTGCAGTCAATCATTTAGTATTCACAAGGTGTCCTGACTCCTGACTTCGTATGCAGACCTGAATAAAGGGAAATTAGACGAGTTTGCCTTTGATATGTTGGGAGAATTGAAGGTACATTATTTCACAGTGGATGTACTATTTAATGTAAATGAACATAAAAGTTTACATAGGTTTGATACTGCTCTTACCATTTTCAGGGCATGTTTTAAAAATTAGTTTGTTATAAATTTACCGTTAGCAGTATTATTTATTTTACTATTGGCACAAATAGATTTGTTTTAATGTTTTTTTTTAAGCATAAACACTAAAACTCTACTATTGAGCACACTGTACTCTAAATATGATTTTGGCCATGTAACAAATTTGTCCATAATTATTTGCCACAAATTTTTTGCATAATGTTGATGGTTTTTATGTTGTAAATGTGTAACATCCCCACTATAATACCCAGTTTAATTCATGTTTAATGTAGAGATAATATGTGACTACGGCCTAGCAATGTAATATGCGAATTGTATTTCTGAGTGTTCTTAAAACCAATTATTGAATACATGTAAGAGGGTGGGTGTGAGTGGTCACATCCCATAGTTATTGGGAGCATGGGGCGGTGAGTACAATCAACTTGGGGAAGTGTATGAGTCAAGCAAGCAAGCCAAAGGAGAATAAAATTCGTATGGGTAGCTACAATAGTTTTCACATTCATTTTTTGTGCATGAACAACAAGTAGAGAGCGAAAAAGAGCATTGGGAGATGGGACAACCATGGAGGATGAATTCTAGAACATGTTGGAGTGTTTTGGAGCTAAAGGCTGAAGAGCCAAGTTGTCAGGCCTGAAGAGTGAACTCTTGTGTGAGTTGCACTGAAACAACAAGTGTTTGTTGTTATTTGTTGGTAGTTTTCCTTGTAGCAAGTTCCCTTAAGTTCTGAGCTGAGAGATTGCTGGTTACCTATGCCATAGAGACCCTGATAAATGAATGGGACGTCTGAGGGACTGAGATCAATGAAGGGGTACATTCCTTGGGTTGGACAGATTAAGAGGAAGAGTGCTGGCAGGAAATCATGATAGTTGTAGGAGAATATCAGTGGGTTGTGAGTTTTTGAGCTATGAGTGGATAGTGAGAGACCATCCTCTTTCGTGGATTACTAGCCTCAACTTGGGGTGACTTGCTGTTGAGATTTTGAACAAGAAGTCTATGTTTGGGTGGAACGTCTGTCCCAAGTAGTTGATAGCATAATTTTTTATAAAAGATATGTGTTTTATCTTGCTTTCGTTGTATCATGAGTTTATTTTCTGTGCATGAACTTTGTGTATTTGGAAATTATTTATATGTTGTTGTAATTAAGTTTATTAATTGTATTTCATGTCTATTTTAAATAGTTGTAGATGCACGTAATTAATTGTAATAGTCAATGGCTAAATCTGGTTATAATTCGTAGTTGAAAGGTACAAGAATTTATTTAGACATCATAAGTTTTAATTTTAAGAGTATTTTCGCACCGTAATGTTTCTCAGTTAGGTTGGGGGATGTTACATTATGGTATCAGAGCGTCTGGTTCAAACACCAGGCTTGTATGGGCCAAGACGATTGTGAATTGAGAAAATTCGATGTTGCATACTTGTCTGTGACGAATTTGGGGAAAAACAAAGAAGTTGCAGTAAGATCCCCAAATTCATGGGTAAATTTTGAATTTAAATTCCTCAGGGCAGTCGAAGAGATGATCCGGGGCATGAGTCTGCAGGTTATGGAACTGGATTCGACTTGGAATGATTGAATTTTATGTTTTAATGGCCGCAGGGGAGTTGCAGGAAGTTTGAGGAATCGACGATCGAGATCGCATTTGATCTCGCGATCAACAACCGAAATTTATTTTGATAAATTTAGAAATCCATAAGGTTTCGATTGTTCGGAAGGTTGAGCGAATCAATGACCACGATTCATTTTCGACGATTTGGAAAATAGCTTTGATTGACAGTCTAGATTAGTTTTCAGAAGTTGGAAGAAGGGAGTTGATTGACGGTTAAGATCATCTCCGCTTGAAGATTGACAACTTAGATTCACCTAGAATTTGATCAACAATCACTAAATGTTGAAGTTCGCCAACAGAACTCGCTGACGACCGATGGTCGGGTCGGATGAATTGACGAAGAGTTGGTTTGGAAAAAAAAGATGGCCAATGGTTGAGGGCCAATTGGATTCAATGAAGTGTTTTCAGTCGCCAACATAAATAGTTGACGAATGATGGGTCGATGGTTGAGCATCGAACAACTTGGCGAATTGTTTTGAACGAGTAAGAGAAATTGTTGATGGCCAATGGGTCGATGGTCGGGAGTTGGCCGATTCAACGAAATGTTGAAGTTCAATCAAGAGAAATGGTCGATGGCCGATGGTGGAAAGAGGGTGATGTCGTGCAATGCCACGCCAACATCCACGTATTATGCTACATTAACATCCACATGTCGTGCCACATCATCTAAGTTGAAACCTCAGGATAATGCGTCATGTCACGTCAACATCCACTTGTCTTGCCACATCAGTCCAGTTGTGGTTGATCGTCGATGGTCGAGTCGACCGAAATGGAGGAGTGTTTTCGTCAGCCAACAAGAAGAGTCGATGACCGATGGTCGAGTGTCGGTCGAATTGGTGAGGAGTTTTCATTCGCCAATGCAAATCATCGATGGTCAATGATTGGGTTGGTCGGTTTAGCGTTGTGTTGTGAATCAGTTGTCAAGGGAATGGGTTGATGGTCGACGGTCGAGTTGGCAGTTTGGAAAAATGTTGTGGACATCCAAAGGAAACTCTCGATCAACCGATCGTCGTTGGAATTCAAATTGATGACTGAGATCACCCACATTGAGATCAATGACTCTATTTTAAAGGACTGTTATAACAATAAAGCGATCAATTTTATATGAAATTTTCTTATTTTTTTCATATTTTTGAAAGTTATTAACTTACAGGACAATTTTGAAGGCCTAAACAATATTTTGAAAATTTCTAATTTTCGAGACTGTAAGTGTCATATGCACCACATACAATATTTGTGGATCAAATAAAAGAGCATGAGGAGAGCTTTCCAACGAGCTAATATGTTTGCAAAACAAAGATCTTATGAGAAAGTTACATCCAAAACAATAAGGGTAAAATTTCAGTACCAGTTTTCTTCTAGAGGGCATAACTCTTTGCTCGTAGGTTAGCTTGAGGCACAAGAGTAGTCTATGGAAATCTTATGAACCATAAAAAATAACCATAGAGCCAAATTTAAGATCTGGGTATGTAAAAATGTGTAGGACGAAAAAAAGCACACATGTAACATACGAGGATAAATTGAATAAAACAATCAAAACTTCTTTGGACCATAACTTTCAGCTCGGAGTTTGGAAATTTATTGAGAAGTAGAAGACAATGTCCACCCATAATTTTTATTTGAGAAAAAAAAAATTCATAAATTAATAAAGAGATTTTTGTAGCAGTAAATGAGTGGAAAATTGTAGCATGTGGATATTGTAACTTTTCGCTCAGAACTCAGATTGAGGCATTGATACAATCATTGGAAAGTTGTTTAAGAGAGGAATGCATCTAAGGAAAAATATTTTGATTTGGTGCATTGTGTCCTTCATAAATTGGAATAAAAAACAACCTATATTCTAATTGATGAAATGTTTATGTTATGCATGTTCTAACAATGATTATCACATACACATTTCTTGCAGAATTAAAGGTACAAGAAAACAATTTCGGTTCTTATATGAGGACTGGAGTTATGGATAATGCTCATAGATCTTACAACCATGAGGAAGAGATCATAGGTTTGCATGTCAGCATAGGAAATGATGAGACAAAATCAAATGGAAGAAGGGACAAGAAGGAGCCTGTAACTATGAGAAGTTTGCATAGGGAAGTGCAGGGTTATAGAGATGATAATGAAAGGATTATGAAGGCTTAGGAAGAGATACTTCAAAGTTTGAATATGTTGTATAAGAAATTCAACGCAAGGAAAACAACTAGTGCTAGACAAGTGACAACATCAAGATCCCATAGAAAAAATGGATGATCATGGGAATGATAGGAAGTAAAGAAGCATGAGAAGGCACCACCATTATCCAATGCAATCTACTAGAAGAACTCATGCAAGTTCAGGGCCAGAGAGAAACCCAAGTGTGTCTCCTATCAGGAGGCAAAGGAGAAGATCCGAGGCAGACATCTTGCAAGTTGAGCTCAGGAAGATCAAGCCACCAACTTTCAATAGTGAGCACATAAAAGGAGAAGAGGTTGATGCTTGGATGTTGGAAATGAAGAAATGTTTCCAGCTACATGATTACTCCTCAAGGGTAGAAGCTAGAATTGCAACCTACTACTTGCAAGGAAAGACAACCATGTGGTGGAATCAGCTTAAGAAAACCAAGAAACCTGATGAGAATAGGATCTCATGGAGGAAGTTCAAAGGATATTTTGAAGATAAATATTTGTCTAAGCATTACTATGAAAGGAAGACGAAAGAATTCTTTAAACTCAAGTTGGGAAGCATAACAATGGATCAATATGAAAATAGATTATTTGAATTGTTGAAGTATGTTGACTTCATCAAGGATAAGAAGGTCAAAATCCAAAGGTTTCTAAGTGGGTTACCCTCCTTCTATAGTAACAAGATTCAATATGATAATTCCAAAACCTTGGAGGAAACCATAAGGAGAGAAAGACATCTTTATGAGCAAAACAGAGGAAGACTGATTTTCCAAAAAGCTTGGAATGACAAGATGAAAGGTAAAAATGATCAAAGGAAAAAATGTTTTAAGCCACCATTTTTAAAGAACAACACCCAAGCAAATTATGAAGGACATTTAACTCAATATGAGAGCGAGACTGCAGATTCATTTGGGAAAAGGCCAAGGAAACAACATGTACAATGTTGGGGGTGTGAGGGGAATCACCTATATAGAGACTGCCCTCACAAAGGAGAAAGATTGAGGATTGTCCACAAGATTTAGGAGGCTAAAACAATGGAAAACACGAGAGGAAACATGCCAAGGATTTATGTGGCCTTGGACAACAATAAAGTTGAATATCAATCCCCCATGATTGAAGTGGAAGGTAAGATCAATAATCAACCTACAACAATTTTAACTAATTTTAGATCTAGCCTTAGTTACATAAAACTCTAACATTGTTGAAGTATTTCACTTGCAAAGGAGTAATCATAAGAAATCATGGTTAGTTCAGTTAGCCACAGGGGCTAAGAGGAAAATCAATGAGTTGGTTAAAGATTGTCCATTAGACATGAATGAGATTTGTACGAAGGTAGATGTAAACATCATACCATTAGGTTCATATGATTGTCTAATTGACATGGATTGGTTGGAAAAAACCCATGTTGTCCTAGATTGTTACAACAAAACAATTACATGCCTTGATGAAGACGGGAAACAACAAGATTCAAGGCATTCCAAAAGATTTAGTTGTTAGAGAGATTTCAACTATGCATTGAAGAAGAGTTTCAGGAAGGGTGTTATGGTAAAGTTCCCCCTGCGGACAGGTGAAACCCCCCTTGGATCAAGAACTCTCTTGATCCAAGACAAAAGAAAACAAATGATGAAATACTTTCCTCTTAGACCTATTTCGACAATTAGAATGAGAAGGAAGAGATGTATAACTTACCTTTTTATGACGATTGTCCTCGATGCTCCATCCTTTGACCTTGATGTCCAAGCTTCTAAGCGCAAGAAAAGACCCGCAAAGAACAAAAAGAAACCTTCCTCTTCTACACTATATTTTTAAATGAAAATAAATCTATCTATGATGAATTTACAACAATAGACATGCATACACTTGAACGCATAGACATGAGAAGAATGGGTCAAGTTGTGTATTAATGGAAAGCCAACAAAATTGAAGCACTTACAATCTCAAGTTTGACGTTGCAACAACTTCTTCAAGCTCTCCTATCCAACCCTTTGGATCTCACACAATCATAAGTATGATGCTCTTAATTCTTCTTTTGAATGTCTCAAGATCAAAAGTATGATACTATGAAATCATCTCTCCTCTCTCTTTCACTCAAGCATGGCCTTCACTATATAGGCTTTGAGGTATCACAACCATAGGATAGTTTTTAGGAGAGGATGTGATCAAAATAATATTTGGCTCAACCAACAAGATTGACCTTGCCTTGAATAGGATATAGCTCGAACCAATCCCTTAACCAACTGCAAACTCTCGGAAACAACCTCACAAATCAAGGGAAAATGGTTGCACCAACTTCATTGCCCCTCCATAATTGTGCACACGACAACTATCACTCCTTAGAACACTCTGGGGGAGAGGTGATCAAGGTTTCATCGTTCATTGTATATATGCAAGGGGGCGATGAAGCTCAATTAAGGCTAAAATCTCAAGTAAAAAGTAGCATTTCGACCTCCAAATGATGTATTTATCATCAATCATGTCTAGGGAACATGACAAGTACTCCCACATAATGATAAATTTGTGACATTTATGTGTGACACTTAGTAGAATGTGATACATAAGTGGGACACTTAGTAGCGGAACAAATAGACACTTAGTATAATGTGATACATAAGTGCAACACTTAGTAGAATGTGATACATAAGCGCGACACTTAGTAGTGTGAGAATTTGGTGTGTAACAAAGGGATGTTAGATTTTTGCAGCCCATATGGAAGAGACAACCAAAGATAAAGTGAAAAACATTGAAGGTCATCTGGTCTTAAGGGATTTTGAATATATATTTCGGGAAATCCTAGGATTATCACCAAAGAGAGACATTGATTTCTCTATTGATTTGGTCCCAAGAGTTTCCCCAATGTCTAAGACACCATATAGAATGGGCATGCCATAATTAAAAAGAGTTGCAGATGCAGCTTGAAGAGTTGTTGAAGAAGAGATATATACACCCAAGTGTGTCACCTTAGGGAGCCCAAATGTTCTTTGTAAAGAAAGATGGAACCTTAAGGTTGTGTACTTATTTCAGACAACTAAATAAGGTCACCATAAAGAACAAGTATCCTTTGCCAATAATTGATGACTTATTTGATCAACTGAAAGGTGCAAGAATCCTTTTGAAGATTGACTTGAGATCATGTTATTATCAAGTGCAGATCAAGGAAGAATACATCAACAAGACAACATTCAGGACAAGATATGGGCACTATGAATTTACGGTAGTGCCATTTGGACTATCAAATGCCCCATTTGTTTTTATGTGTCTGATGAATGGAGTGTTCAAGGAGTACCTGGACAAGTTTGTAATTGTGTTCCTACATGATATACTCATCTACTCTAAGTCAGAAGAGGAACATGAGAAACATTTAAGAATGGTGTTGTAAGTTTTAAGATAGCATAAATTGTATGTTAAGCTAGGTAAGTGCATCTTTTATCAAAAGAAGATTCACTACTTGGGGCATATAATTTTAGCAGAAGGGATAGAATTTGATCCTGAGAAGATAGAGGTCATTAGAGGATGGCCAATACCAAAGAATGTGATAAAGGTCATATCATTCATGGGTCTTTCCAGTTATTACGGAAGATTCATCAAAATGTTTTCAAAGATTTCAAGCCCAATCACTTCTTTGCAAAAGAAGGGAGTGAAATTTGAATGGATTCCCAACTGTGAAGAGAGATTTCAACAACTAAAGGAAATCTTTATAAGTACGTCAATTCTGAAGATTACAGATCTAAATGAAGATTTTGTGGTGTGCACAGATGCATGCAAGGAAGGGCTTGGTGGAATCCTGACACAAAATGATCACGTGGTGTGCTATGAGTCCAAAAAATTAAAGGAGCATGAGAGAAATTATGCTACCCATGACTTGGAATTAGCAACAACTGTACATGCACTAAAAATGTGGAGACATTACCTCATGGGGAGAAAATTTGAGATAATGACGGATCATTATGGTTTGAAGCAATTGTTTGGATAACCAACACTAAATGTCAGACAAACTAGATGGATATAATTCCTTAGTGAATGTGACTTTGAAATTAAGCATATAAAGGGAAAGGAAAATCAAGTGGCCGATGCACTCAACAAGAGGGCTCATAAAGTGCATGTTGCAACCATTATCATGTATATGGTTGATATGAAAGATCAAATTATTGCAACAACAAACTCAAATCAACAATGTCTCTAAATAAAAGAAACATTACAACAAGGTAATTTACGACATAAGTTTAATTATTGTGAGTTGAAAGAAGATAGAATTGTAGAATAAATTTCTAGACAATCATTGTGTATTGTTTTTCGATACGACCAAATACAAAGTATATGTGTCAAATTCCAATGAGCTAAAAAATGAAGTTTTGCAAGAAATGCATAATGTGTCATATGTCGGTGTTGGACAAAGGTCTAGTTTTGGGAAAAGGTCATTTTTGGAGAGAAGAACACGAAACAAAAGCAACACATGTGAGGGAAGTATGTGAGACGCACATGCAAGGGAGACCTAACGACATTAGGGTTAGGGTTTTTGCAAAATATGGCAATGGATGATGAGCCAAGAATATGTATAAATAGTACCTAGGAGGTCTAGAAAAGGATCCTGCCTGGTTGAAGAGTGTAGAGAGAGATGAAGGTTGTAAATCTTGTAGAATTTGCCTTATTTTTGTAAGCCAGTGAGCTAGAGAAGAGTCGATCAACTTGATCCTGAGGGTTAGATCGCAGGATGGAGAGCCTGGTGCGATCTAGTTAGCCTCACAGGGATCGGGAAGCCTGTAAACGCGCACATCGCAGTCTATTGTTGAGACATAATAAAAGAGCTTGAGAGCCAAATATTTGTGGATGTATCCCATGAGGGGGTGAACCACGGTAAAACTTGTGTTATGTGACTGAATGTATGCATCTCCATTGTTGTTAATGATTAAATGCTAGATGAATGAATGAATGAACTAATTGGATCTGATATTCCACATGCATGAGTAAGAGTGACTGATTAATTGACATGTTAGACTAAATAAATGAAGAGTACAAGGTACAACCACGGATCCCCACTTATTCCCAGGCTGAAAGCATCTGAGAATTGCAGCCACCCATAGAACTATCTGGGTGAGACTGCGCAGTGCATTCTATGTACTACGATGCCTTCTGGTTTACTAGGAGGGCCGATAGTTTTATAGGGCTTTTGTCAGGAGCTTGTTAAATCTGAACCTAGGTCAACTTATGACAGTAAGGTGAGATCAGAGTAGATAAAGTAGTCTAAGACCAACAAAAGGCTAAACCAAAAAATGGTTATGTTTTCAGTTGGAACAAAATGGGATTGAGTGAATAAGATCTACTGAAGAAGCGATAAAAGAATATTAGATCTGGTGACAAAAAAATGAGAATATAAAAGGGGATGTTGAGACCATGTAAGCCAATGAAGGCAGATATTGAGAGCTGGTTGAAAACAAAGGAGCTGGATTTTGCATAGAAAGATAACAGAAACCCGAAGTTAACATTGCACAAATACCTGGACAAGTACGTATTCAATGACTTGCATGAAGTATTTTTATGTGATTTCCCTCGTGTATTGCAAGAGTGGTTATTGAGGTTGAAATACAACCATGCTACAAATCAGATTAGATAGATAGAGTGGAATCCTACGGAAATCACGCACTTACAACAAGTTGACAATAAATCTACGTGCGCAGTAGATTTCTGGTTAGACAACATTTTTGCAAAATTTATCATAGAATTTGCAGTAGATACTGCGAAGTATTACAACGCAAAAGAGCAAGAGTTCCTGAAGGGACCTCGAGGTAGGTATATCCGATCGATGTATACTTCTATTAAGATATTTCTATACAACAAGGGTGTAATGACAATGGCATCAAACAACTAAACTTCCTTGCGTGCATGGGGGAAGGGGGGAAGCACTGACAAGAGACGGAAAAATAAAGGAAGAAATGGATAGAGGAAAGAAGGGAGACGCCTTGGACCCAATCATGATGGAGGAAGACCAGATCAAGTAGATCATGGAAAACAACTGGAAGAACGCGCAATGGAGTAACCTACCAATATAAGATGAACAAAAAGAAGAGAGTTGTAGCCGCGAGGGAAGTCTTGGCAAGTGATGAAGAAGAGGTATAGGATCTCTGGGCTATGGAGCAGATTGAGGAAATCCTATGCGTGACATATGAAAGGAAGACAAGAGGTCCAATAACAGGAAAAAAATGCAACACTCATATCCATATTAGTGTTAGTGTGGAACCCATAAACCCATGTGCGACTAATACACCAATAAGAAAAACACCATTTAAACAACCGAATTTCGGAAGGAAGACAATAAGAAGTACATTTAGTCAAGGAGAAAAAACTAGAGGAGTCGGTTCAGGAAGTGGTAGCCAAGTAGCTACACCATGCTGAGGTAGTAGTTCAACATTCAGGATGGTAGGACAAGATCCCACCATTAGATTACCATAATTCAAGGGAGAGTTGTCGAATGACCCTAAGAAGAACTTGTTCATTTGTGAAAAGATCTGGGAAGAAAAACATATCACAGATGAAGACACTAAACTTGCGCAGTTAGCCATCACGCTAAGAGACCGTGCATTGGATTGGTACATGAGCTTATCCTCAAACAATCCACCAGGGACAACCAAAACAATTGTGGATATCAAGAAGCTATTGATAAATGAATTCCATAAGCCTAGCTCAGAGGATCAATACATGAATGAGATGATAGATATCAGACATAAACCAGGAGAATCTATGTGGGATATTCAACAGAGATTCAAACAATTGAAGAGAAAACTAAAATATGTCATGACAAACATGCAACATAGACATTTGTTTTTCAATTCCCCGCTACCACACTTGAAGTACCCTTTGATACAACATAAGTTTCAAAATCAGACAGAGGCTCTGCAGACAACTCTACAACTGGAAGAGAACCAATATTACAAGACAAATCTAGTCATAGAGGAGTTCAAGGAGGATCTCAAGAACTTAACGTTTCAACTAAACCAGAACAGGGGTAAGGACAAAAGAGAAGTTGTTTGGTGTACCACATGTAGGACAAAAGGACACCACAAGAATGAATGCCCAACATTCGTGCAGTATATGGAAACATGATTGCCAAACCCTTTGCCATCAGGAGGACTAGGTGTGAGATCTGTAAGACACAAGGACATGATCCATATCACTGCCCAATGATGCAAAAATACTAGAAAATGCCTAAGAGTTCATATTGCAACTTTTGCAAGTCAGTAGGCCATGATGACAAAGATTGTTGGACAATGGAGATGATGATGGAACGAACATCAAATACCTATAGGGTGCAGGCAGAGATGATGATAGGGAAAGTTTCACCACAGTTCGACCAAGTACCAACCCCATATAGCATTGTGCCACAACAATACAACACTATGCAGCCACAATACAATACTGTGGAACCATAGTATAATCCCACAGTATAACCAGGTGCCCCAACACAACACACCGTGAGGAGATCGATCTGGCTACAGAGGTGGAGGATGAGGAAAAAGAGGTTTTGGAAGAGGCAAAGGACCAGTGGTATGTCACAATTGTCAACAACCAGGACACTATGCAAGAGAATTTCCACTTCCACCTGTGACATGTATGTATTGTCGCGCATTAGATCATGATACAAAAGACTGTCCGACATTATTGGGGAAGATCCACGAAAAGAGAAATTAGAACAATCAGAATGTTCAGTGGATTTTTGTGGGAGAAAGGGATGACAGAAGAGATATCAACATAGTTAGGCATGGAGGAGCTAAGATAGGAAATGACGTAGTAAGACAAGATCTAGAACAACACCAATGGGTGAAGAAGAATGTTGAACCACATAAGCAGTTTGATGCGTAGAATGAAAAGGGGATATTCCAACAAGCCAAACAAGAATTCTTGAAGCCAAACATTGCATCTACATCAACTGTGCAACATACTTAGGATGGACCAACGTATGATATGCCTTCATTACCAAATCATACTAATGAAGCGCAACCTCTAGGACAAGTAAGTACCATTAAGGCTTTTCTGCAATCATGTGTTAAGCTATTAAATGACCAATCCTTTGTTAAAAATTTTCAAAATATGATAGAAAGATGTAACTCAGAGGAAGAGGGGAAATTAGAACAGAAAATAGTCAATCACTTGCATACAAGAAGGAGGACAAGCAGGGAATTCAGATTAAATGCCAACATCAGAGATTTCAATATGGGGGACATCATACTAGATTAAGGCTCTGAGGTGAATGTGTTACCCAAGAAGACATGGCAATGTATGGGAGAGACCACATTAGGATATTCACCTATTTAGTTGAAACTAGAATATCAACACAGAGTTCTACCAATTAGAAGGCTAAAGGGTGTGACATTAGATCTGGATGGAATGTGCACCAAGGCAGACTTCGAGGTAATAGAAGTAGTGGATGGCACAAAAACTTACCCAACATTGCTTGGGATGGATTGAGCGTTCGACAATTAGACCATAATCAATTTGAAGACGAGGAAGATGACATTTGAGTCAGGAGAGTACAGAGTCATTGCGCCACTAGATCCATCAGAAGGAGAAAGTTTTGTAGAACCCACTTGCTTAGACCTGGAAGAAATTAACCAACTGTACATAACCACCGCGCGGGAAGAATACCATGTGAATCCAACTGTAGATGTGGTACTTAGTTGGATATGTATCACGTCATGTGCGTTAGACTCAGATACAGGGTTGGAAAATTGGTAGTAGATATTACATGAAGTCTCCACAAGAAGATGCGCAAGAATAGATCACACAATATGATGGGTAGGCATAGATATAAGAGAACCTCCTAGCTTTCATGGGGTTAACGACTTAGAATAATTCCTAACAAGATATGAAGATGAAGTGTTACCAAATCAGAGGCTCTTAGCTCTGGACATAGCACTCAAGGAAACACCTGTAATATGGTGGGGTGCACACAAAGAGAACATTAGGGACCAGTACCAATGCAAACGATTACTGCCCATTAGGTTCAATGCAGAGAATAAGAGAAAAATGATGTAGAGATATTATGGACATGGGTCACCTTTGGAACACTTGGAGAAGTGCAGAACAATATGGATGATGACACCACTAGAGAAATTCCCTCGTCACTTTATTCATACACTAGAAGGAATCCCAACAAACTGGTATGTAGCCCAGGAACTGCGCAGAGGAACTACAGAATGGACAATGATACAACAAAACTTTACAGTCACTTTCTCATTTGAACATGAGAACCCCAACATATACTTAAAACTAAAACAAATCAAAGGGGTGATATTCATTAAGGAACCAAAAGTTGATCTTATGAAAGAAGATCAACAACATAACAAACATACATTGAAAGAATTACTGTCATGCTACAATGTGTAGGAAGAATCACCAGATGAATAAGACCAATGCAAAATTCAGATTACGGAAGCCAAAGGTGAAAGAGAGGTGGAAGACCCACCTCTGGAATAAGAAGTATTTGTTGCACCGATCAAGGTGAAGAAAGTTAACATTGGGACAATTGAGAATCCCAAAATGGCCAGCATTGTAGACTACTGGGATGAGAAAACAGTAGAAAGCATAACAGATTTATTATGCAAGAACAATGAACTATTCCCAACAACCTTTATAGAAATGAAAGGCATAGTTGAAGAGTTAGGAGAGATGAAGATACCTCTCAAATTTGAGGCTAGATCAGTTAGACAACAACCATATAGATTGAACCCAATATATAAGAAAAAAGTAAAAGCATTAATTGATAGGATGATGGAGGCCGAAATTATAGAGCCAGTGGAGGAATCTGAGTGGGTAAGCCCTATGGTAGTTTAGGAGAAGAAGCAGGGAGGGATAAGGATATGTGTCGACCTGATGAAGCTGAATGATGCTTGCCTTCATGACCCTTTACCTACCCCTTTCACAGATGAGGTATTAGAGAATGTAGGAGGCTAGGAAGCATACTCATTTATAGATGGATTCTCAGGCTACCATCAGATCAAGATATCCCCAGAAGATATGTACAAAACCACTTTTGCCACATAATGCGGATCTTACCAGTATACATTCATGCCTTTTGGGTTGAAGAATGCACCAACTATATTCTCAAGAGTAGTCACAACTGCTTTTAAAGAATTCATCCATCAATTTTTAGAAGTATACCTAGATGATTGGACAATATATATTATGTTGAAGGACCATGTAGAGGTGTTAAGGCTGATGTTAGAAAGATGCAGGCAATGTCAAATATCGCTAAATATCAAGAAGTGCATCTTTGGAACACCTTTTGGGATACTATCGGGCCATATAGTATGAAAACAAGGCTTGCTAGTAGATCCTGCCAAGATTGTAGTGATTGTTAATCTACAACCACCAAAATCAGTATGCCAGTTGAGAGCAACATTGGGACACACAGGATACTACAAGAAATTCATAAAAGGGTATGTGCAGATCACTGCACCAATGGAGAAAATGTTGAGGAAAGATAAAAAATTTCAGTGGAATGAGGATTGTCAGTGAGGATTGGACACTCTAAAAGAGAAGATGGTAACAACACCAATACTAGTATTCCCATATTGGGAAAATATATTTTATGTGCATGTAGATGCATCAACTATAACACTCGGAGCTATTCTGGTGCAGCCAGGAACATGGGAACTGGACCATCCTATAGCATTTGCTAGAAGAAAAATGTTAGAGTCAGAAAAGAATTACAATACCACAGAAAGAGAAGGCCTAGCTATGGTTTATGCACTCTAGAAGTTCAAACATTACTTACTGGGAAAACATTTCAAGATATTTACATATCATTCAGCCCTCAAATACCTAGTCAATAAGCCAGTGTTGGGGGGGAAGATTTGTAGATGGTTACTGTTGTTCCAGGAATTTGACTTTGAAGTAATATTCAAGCTAGGGAATTTGAATGCAAGACCTGATCACCTATCAAGGATCACTAATGGAGAGGAACCCATGAACTTAGAGTACAACTTCCCTGATGCACAGTTATTTTCAGTCCAAGTAGCTGATGAATATTTTGTTGACATCATTCAATACTTGAGTATAGGGACTGCGCCACAAGAATTCAACATTGCACAGAAGAAAAATCTGGTAGTCCGAGCTACAAAGTATCAATTGATTGCAAGACACTTATATAAGATGGGTACAGATAACATCTTGAGAAGATGTGTACTAGAACATGAAAGACCTAGGATTTTATTAGAGGCCCATGAGGGAATAGCAAGAGGGAATTATGCAGGAAAAACTACCGCGTAGAAGGTATTGTGCGCAAGACTATGGTGGTTGACCGTCCACGAAGATGAAAAGGACTACTTCCAAAGATGTGACGTATGTCATAGGGTTGGTAAACCTAATAAATGGGATGCGATGCCTCTAAGACCAAAAGTAACCTTGCAGGTATTTGACAAATGGGAAATATACTTTGTGGGACCAATGAAATCACCAACAAAGAGGTTAGGAGCAAGGTATATCATTACTGCAACAAAGTATCTAACAAGATGGGTTGAAGCAACACCAGTAAGAGATTGTAGCACAGAGACAACGATGCACTTCCTGTTTGAACAAGTGATCACTAGATTTGGATGCCCAAGGATTCTGATGAGTGACCAAGGCACTCACTTCATTAACAATACTATTAGGTCTATGATCAAGAATTTTGAAGTCTATCATCAAAAGAGTACACCATATCACCCTCAAGCAAATGGAACTGTGGAAGCTTTTGATAAGATCCTAGAGAATGCATTGAAAAATATTTGTAACATCAATAGGGATGATTGGGACCTGAAGATACCAGTAGTACTATGCACATACATGACTACATGCAAAAATTTGACAGGACAGACACCATTCAGGCTGGTATATGGATAAGAAGAAGTGGTGCCATTAGATTTTTTGGTACCTAGCCTGCGTGTAGCAGCAATCACCAACATGACATAACGAGGCACAATCAAATAATGGATAAGTCAACTGATGGAGATGGAGGAAGATATAATCCTAGCAGGATTTCACCAAGAGGTACATAAATCAAGGGACACATCTTGGCATGACGGACATATTAAAAGGAAGAGCTTCAAAGAAGGAGACCTAGTCTTGGTGTACGACAGTAAATTTCTTCAGCACCCAGCAAAATTCAAAATACATTGGTTGGGACCATATTAAGTAAAGACTGTCACAAATGGAGGAGTTGTACAATTGAAAGATTTAGGAGGTACAAAACTCAAAGGGATGATGAATGGGAGTCTCCTAAAACTCTACATGGACAGTCGACCTCCTAGAACTTAGGAAGTTATCGCACAGAAGAGGAAAAGAGAAAGAGAGAGAGAGAGTTAGCACGACGAAAAGAGAAAAGTCCACCCGCAGCACAAGACCGACACACTACGCACCAAGGAATGGTGAGATAGAACAAATCTTCCATGCACTCAAAAATCCCACCGCGCTGGAAGAAGGACCAATGGTCAGAAAAAGGAGGAAATTGGAAAAATGGTGGTTACGAAAAAAAGGCGTCAACTGGAGACGTTGATCAAATTAAATGACAAGAACTTTCGAAGTGACTTAGCATTAATCGTGCCAACTGGAGGCGTCGAGGAAATTGAATTTCATGAATGCAAGAAGCACCGTTTCATTTAAACCAAAGCTCGGGTAACTTCTCCAAAAAGCTTCACAACACTTGCTATATAATGAAGGCACGTAGACTACATAACGCTTATTGTGAAATTGTGAAATCATAGAGCGATAGAGTATACAGAGGGAAGAGCGATTTAGTAGGAGACACAGAGTGAACCAGTTCGACAAAAATCAACCATAACCACCATGGCACCACCCAATTTTGGTGCGTCGAACTAGGCCTGTAGGAAACCTCGAAGCCATCATAAAGCACCAAAACAGCCACATGGAATGGTACAGGAACCCACAAAGGTTGCGGAATTCGTCAACTTGGATGACATTCCCTCACCTCACATGGAACCAATGAGCCCACACTCATGGTGGAGGAATCCCAACCAATAGCAGCGGTTGGCGTGGATGTAGACATGCAGGAAATTAGATAGGGATAGCAGGTTGAGGACACAGGTAATCCTTCATGCCCTGAACACGCTGAAGGGGCCCAGAGGGTAATTGGGACAACCCCAAAACATACAGAAGCGGTCGCGCCAGGACAGTCACACACAATAGAGCCTGAGCAACAATAGGAGGAGCTAGTAGAAGATGTTATCGGTCAGGCATAAGCTTATGACGATGAGGGAACCATGGAGATTGGAACCTCAAGCCAACCACCACAACGAAAGGGAAAATATACCATGGAAAGGTCACCGCGTAGACAGGCTGCAACAACCATAGTCCTATCGCACATTCCTTAAGGGGTTTAGGCCATGCCTAACCTTTTGGGGTGTGTGGAAAGACTACGCTACTCGTACCACGACGTGGCTGATGTAGACAAGTTCCCAGAGTTTGCAAGGTAGGTTTACCTAGAGAGTGTAGGAATACGGCCCTTCAGGGATCCTATTTTACAACCAAAGTAGTGGGCAGCCAGATTGTCCAACACCGAAATTCTAAACCTATTGAATATTCTGCATTTTGGAAGGGACCGAGACACAAACAATTGCGTCAAGCAATTGATGGAAGTCACCCGCGGAGGCTACCTATAGTTGGAAGAGCCTGTTTCTATAAATGTGGAGCTCATTGATTTTATTATCGGTCTACCATCTGGGGAGGAGAATCTAGTGCAGTACCTCGACGAAAAGAAAAAGGAGAAGGAGTTGGTGGAGGAGATGAAAAAGACCTATGGCATAGAGCGAGGGTCGTGCAGAATCATTATCAAGGACATCAGTGCCCCGGGAACAAGGTTGGCCACCAATTTGATGGCTTGTAAACTAATTAGAAAGTGTTGCAAGGAGGAATTCCCTGTCAGGGTTGTCGCAGCTGCAACGCAATGCGTAGTGGGCACTATGCTCAACTGGGCCCCGTACTTGCTAAACCTGTTCCTTGACATCTGCAGAGATGCGCAGGATCTCAGAACAAAGTTTCATTACTCTTGGCTACTAATCTTGATCTCCTTGATTAGATGGAGGGAGTCGCAGTACACATATTTTTGTGAGCAGACCAATCGTTGCTGCACAATGTGGTACACGTCATTGGTGAGCATGTCAGACCCCAAAATCAAAAGTACCAATGAAAGCACATTCACACAATACTATAAAGATCTCCAAGAGAGCATTGCTAACAGTTGGAGAATTAATCTAGAAGTGGTTGCGTAATACCGAGACATAACGAACTTTAAAGCAACCAGGCACATAGTGTGGATCCAAGTGAGAAGATATCCAGAGGAGGAATGGATGTAGCTTAGATATTGCATCAAATAAGAAGACATAGAGATGGAAATCATGAATTGGCAGGATGACTAGAGAATTCCAATCCTCACTCAAGAGATGCCTACAGGTACAAAGACCAATATAGGGAAAGATCAGACACCCGTCGAGGATAAATTTACGCCAAATAAGCCAAATCCAAGTCATAATCTGGCACAACAAAAGAAGGGGGGTGTTCCAAAGAAAGATAACTAGGATGGACAAAAGGACACTACCCCAGCACTAAAAGAGACAGGAAAAAGGGCTGCAACAACATAAGGAACCTCATTGACTACCACCCCACAGGAACAAGGCTAGACCAAGAGGCCCATCATCCACACTAGGGGTGCATGCAAAAAGGACAAGGTGAAAAAGAAGCCGCCAAAATATACAATCATCGAGGATGATATTGACCTCGTGACCGAAATAGTCCATGATCGTGCAGCTGAGGAGTTTGAAAATGCCCAACAACAAAGAGGCTGCATTCAGGATGAGCTGGCCGACATAAAGCAGGTCATAGAGAAGATCATAAGCGTGCAGAGGAGGGACAGGGGAACATAGTCATTCCCCACAACATCAGAAGCAGATTCCACGACTGCACCGAGAAAGAATGATAAAATCTAGACCATAGTGCAGGCAAGCCCGACCTTCCATATTACACACAACATATTGTGCATGAATGTGATTGTCGCTCAGACACCCGTGAAAGAGTTGGCACATCTACAATTGGTAATGCAGCGAAAAACAACCAAGGAACTATACAAATGACAAGTCAGTGTCACGCAGGAGGTGCATTCACATGCATGAACAAAAGCAACAAAGTTGCAGAAAATGAAGGATGAAAAAGAGGAGTTGGGATTGGTTCTCGAGCAGGTCAAGATCGAGACCAAAGATGAGAAATATCACGCATATAACCTTGAGTAGGGAGTGGCTGTAGCCTATAACATGATCTTGAATAGTGTGCAAATAGAAGATCCCACTACAACGTAGAAGATTGATCATATTGTGCAAACAATTGATCAATATAGGCATGAGATTGAAAATCTCTGGGAACAACTCATTCCTACAACTCCCCCAGAGGTGAAGGAAAAAAAGAAGAAAGAAGTTGTAGGAAAAATGGAGGGAATAGAACGACAAGTCAACATAGTTGTGACTTGTTTGAGAGGGCGATGAAATTATGGGAAGTTCTAGAAGAAGATGAAGCTCTGTCACTGGGACTAGGAAGAGGAGAAGCTAAGTGCAACTATCCAGGACCTCAAGCAGAGACAAAAAACAATGAATATCACCGTGCACCTCAATGGATTGTAGGACATGAAGAAGCTGCAAGTAGAGCTGGGAGTTGCTCAGATGAAAAAGAATGACCGACAAGCTCAAATAGAACCTCTCCAAGAGCTAGCCACAAAGGTTATTGCACATGCAGAGGAGGCAAAGAAGAGCTTTGTGCAAACACAGGCAGAGTGTGCATAAATTATCCGAGAGGAGATCACAACGAAAGTGTTATATGTGCTCAAAGAAAAGGTCGTGCAGGCTCAAACAAAAGAAAGGGAACTTGCAGAAAAGTTCCGCACTCTAGCAGGAGCTATTGAGGAAGTGCACGCAATCTAGATGGCTCGGGATGAGCCACATGTCAGTGTTGGGGGCCTGTTGGACAAAGGTCTAGTTTTGGGTAAAGGCCATTTTTGGAGAGAAGAGCATGAAGGAAAATAAACATGTGTGAGGGAAGCATGCGAGGCGCGCATGCAAGGGAGACCTAACGACATTAGGGTTAGGGTTTTTGCAGAATATGGTAATGGATAATGAGCCAAGAATATGTATAAATAGTACCTAGGAGGTCTAGAAAAGGACCCTTACCGACTGAAGAGTGTAGGGAGAGATGAAGGTTGTAAAGCTTGTAGAAGTTTCCTTATTTTTGTAATATGGTGAGCTAGAGAAGAGTCGAGCAACTTGATCTTGAGGGATAGATCACAGGGTGAGGATCCCGGTGTGATCTAGTCAACATCACATGGATCAGGAATCCCGTTGAGATTGTAAGATCCAAGATTGTAAACGCGTGCGACGCGATCTATTGTCGAGACATAATAAAGATATTGAGAGCCAAATATTTGTGGGCGTATCCTAGGAGGGGGTGAACCACGGTAAAACTTGTGTTATGTGACTGAATGTATGCATCTCCATTGTTGTTAATCATTAAATGCTAGATGAATGAATGAACTAGTTAGGTCTAATATTCCACATGCATTAGTAAGAGTGACTGATCAATTAACATGTTAGACTAAATAAATGAAGAGTACCAAGTATAACTACATATCCCCACTCATTCCCAAGCTTCAAGCGTATGAGCATTGCAACCACCCATAGAACTATCTCGGGTGAGACTCCGTAGTGCACTATGTGTACTGCACGACCTTCTAGTTTACCAGGAGGGTCGATAGTTTTAGAGGGATTTTGTTGGAAGCTTGTTAATATGGACCTGGGTCGATGTATGAAAGTAGGGTAAGATCAGAGTAGATAAAATGGTTAAAACCCTACAAGTAATCTAATACCAACAAATGGTTAACCAACAGTCGGGCACCCAGGATATCAAAACACAATTGCAACTATAAGAAGCTAATAATTTTGGCCAGGAATGAAGAAAGAAGTGGCTAATTACATAGCCAGATTTCTAGAATGTCAAAAAGTGAATATTGAGCATAGGCATCCAACATAATTGTTGCATCCATTACCCATTCTAGAATGGAAGTGGGAAGTTGTTATAGTTGAGTTTATTACTAAGTTGCCCAGAACAATAAAACAACATGATTCCATCATGGTGGTGGTGGATAAATTAACTAAGGAAACACATTTTATTCCAGTGAAGACTACACATAAAGCAACAAATATTGCAAAGATGTATATGAAAGAAGTTATCAGGATACACGGGGTGCCTAAGACAATAGTATCAAACACAGATCCAAAGTTTACTTCCAATTTTTGAAAGGGTTTATTCAAAGGTTTTGGGACAAATCTAAATCTTAGTATCGCATATCACCCAAAGTTAGATGGGAAAACAAAGAGGACTAATAGAATAATCAAGAACATTCTTGGAATGTATGTGATTGACTAGCCATCAAAGTGGAAAGATTATATTCATTTGGTTTAATTTGCCTACAATAATGAGTATCAAGCCTCATTGAAAATTAATCAATTTGAAGCATTTTATGGCAGAAAATGTAACACACCTGTGAGTTGGGATAATCCAGCAAACAAAGAAGTTGTTGGGCTAGATTTGTTAAAGGAAATGGAAGAGTGGATGACAAAGATCAAGAATAATTTAAAGGTTTTCTAGGATAGGCAGAAAATTTATGCAGACAAGAATAGAGATTTTAGAAATTTTAAAGTGGTATAACATGCGTTCTTAAAAGTAAAGGTGAAAATAAGTTTGTTAAGATTAGGAAGTTTCCCAAAGTTGGCAGCAAGATATTGTGGACCTTTTGAAATCTAAGAAAAGATAGGGCTAGTTGCATACATGCTAGCATTGTCTACATCTATGAGAGTGCATAATGTATTTCATGTGTCATTATTAAATAAATGTGTCTGATCCTAACCATATAATTGATTGGAATGTGATTCAAGAGGAGTACGAAGGGAATTTCTAGGTGGAACCAGTACGCATTATAGATTAGAAATTCAAAGTGCTCAGGAAAAAATACATAGGGACAGTAAAGGTTCAACGAACCTGCTACTGCCCTAAAGATGTTACATGGGAGGATGAAGAAAACATGCACGAAGAGCACTCACAATTTTTTGACAATTTTGAAGAAAACAGAATGCAAGACTCCATTTTGAGAAGCTAGATTTCTGGAACCACATCTTAGAGTCCTAGGCAAATGTATTAGGGACCCTGATAAAATAATGGTGCATTCCTTGGGTCAATCCTAATAAACGAATGGTACATTATTTGAATTATCCCTGATAAACGAATGGTGCATTCCTTGGGTCGGTGAGTTGAGAGGAACAAGAGATTATGGTTGGAACTATTGTTGGAGTTGTGAAAGTGCAGGATTTTATTTCTAAGTATTGTGATGTAAATTTTCATATATGTATATCGACATGTTGTGCACCAAGGATGATGCAAAATTGTAGGGAAGGGGGAATGTAACATCCTCACTATAATCCTCGTTTAATTAATGCTTAATTTAGATATAATATGTGGCTACGACTTAGCGATATAATATGTGAATTGTATTTCTAAATGTTAATAATAAAATGTGATGCCAACTACTAAGGGTGTTGATATTATGGTAGATGCAGGAGGTATTAACCTCCATGTGTAAACTTTGACAAGACTATCATATTTCGGGAAGTAAGAGAAACCCTAAAACGTTGGATAATAACCCTAGGAGACAAGTCGACTAAAGAGAATATTTAATATTGAGTTATTAGACTCCAGAAAGAGAAGTCAACCTAGTCAAGTGAGATAGAGTAGTATAAATAGAGGGAGCTAGAGCTAATTTATCTCTCTCACTCTCACAATTGCATAAGGACTCGTGGTGCACAAGTTTGGAGAGGGAGTGCACCTACAACTGCTGCAACTGACATTTTGGTTTTGGTTGGAATTTCTCTTGGTTATGGTTTGGACCTTTTGCTTGGTTTCTGGTTATTCTTGCTTGGTGCGCTACCCTTGGAGAAAGGTGTGCTAGCCTTGCTTGGATATTGGTTTGCTACCAGAATTATTCTGCCTATAAGGTTAAGGTGCTCGGGGGTGGCCTTTGTGCCTATGGTTGGGTGACAATATTGTTATATTGTCTATGGAAAACCGAGAACATCCCTTTATTTATAACAATTTATGGGCCCACACTATATTTAGACAATATAACCAATGGAAGATATATTGGGAAGTTATTTTTTAATCTCGTTATGGCACCAGTTACAACTGCAGCCAGGTATTCTGATTATACAGTTGCAACAAGCCCTAACCCTTGTGTTCGAGCACTTCTAGTGAATCATTTGACCTAATTCCTTGACATCCTAGTGCGCCCTAGTCTAGCGCACCTCTTGGTACTCTCAGCCAGCAAAAACGTCAGGTTTAAATCTTTGGTCAAAGTCAAAGTCAAATTGAAAGGTTGACTTCTGGTCAAATTGATTTTGTGGTCAAAGTTGAAATTTTAGAGTTTATAGCTTGTTCTAATCATTGAATCTTTTGATTGAGTTTCTATTCTCTTCTTTTCAATATGGTATCTAGTTTCAGATTAGAAGACAAGTTGAACGATGCTACAAGGTTTCAAAGGTATGCACTTGTATATGTTATCCAAGTTATATCATCTAGCAAAACATGAGTGTGTTTGTAGGGAAAGTACTAGAGATCTTTTCCAAGTTGTAATATTGGATTCAGTGCATTCAAAATAACAAGTGCACCATCCATAGCAGTTAAGGCTTCAGGTTCCAGGTTTGATTAAATTGTTAAGCTTCACATTTGTGTATATCAAAGGTGATAGTTACTACATTACAAATTGTGAAAGTAGTCTTTGAAAGATTCTATTATTGCTAGGTGCAATGAATGCTTGACTACATATGAATATTATTCATATAGATGCTTATTGTACTTATTTGCAAATATGAACTAACACCTACTCTAGGAGATATTTCTTGTTCTTGTTCTCATAATAGATCATCTTACTAATGCTACTAAGAAACTATCCTTCATATGAAATATGTTGTATCAGAAACATTGTTGTTATTTTTGTCTCAGGCAGGTTATTTCATGTAGGCTATCATGAAGATGCCTTTTCGATCAGGTACCCTTGTGAAATATGTTTGATGAACAATCCTTGTCGAAGTTGTCATAGAATAAGTTTAAAAGGATGGCACAACTACCAGATGGGAAGCAATCCGAACAGATAAAAACAAACTTAAAGAGACTAAGAGGAGTCAAAATCGAAGGCAGTCAGAAATCAAAAGGAAACTAGAATAGGCTTATAAAACTTTGTAGAAATAAAATAGAGATGCAACAGACGAAAGCATGGACTCTCTCAGATGAAAGGAGTTGATCACATAATTCCAAAAGAAGATCATGCATATTTCTCATTCAATCATGAAGCTGGGATTAGGAGGGAGCTAATCCCCAATGATATGATCCATTGAAGAAGAATTCGTAAAGACTATGAAGTATCCATCCATTTTCTTCATTGGAAGTAGCATCCATGATAAGCAACAGATGTTCATTTTGACTCTAGAAGAAATCTTCTTCGAAAATAAGCCTTGAATATCCTTGGTTGTCCATCTACATTTATGTTCCTATGGTGGAAGGTTGGAGCCTTCATGAAAGAAGGGCATGTAATCTATAGAATATTCCATGGAATCCAACATTGAAGATATACATGAGGAAGAACATGAAGATTCCAGGAAAGAAAGAAAAGTCAGAACAACCAATTGAACCAGTTTGAACCCACTAGAAGTAGTCAAGAAGAAGGAATGGAAGGAAGTTTTGATGAAGAACAATGTATGTGAGAAATTAAGCATCGATATATATAAGGCAAGACTTAGGGCTAGAGGGTTCTCCTAGTAAGAGGGAGTGTTACAGGAGAATCTCCGTGCGGACAAGTGGATTCCCTCTTGGGATCTAGACTCCTAAGACCAAGACAGAAAGGGTGTTAATGTTGGTCACTAAAATCCTTTTAAATCTAGTTAAACTAATGTATAGAGAAGAGGAAGAAAGGAGTACCTTTTAAATGATGTTCATCTTCACACAGTCTGAGTTGAGCTTTGATCCCTAAGCTCCTCGATAAGTCCTGCAAACAACACAAATACAAAACAAGCTTCCTATTCTACTAAGATTAGCTTGAAACTAGATCTATCTAATAGAGACAAGTTCATGTAGAATAACACAACATTGAAAGAAACAAGCCAAACACATATTTATATTAATGAAAACAAAGAAAAGTGCTTACAACCATGATGTATATGTAGCAGCTTCACCAAGCTCTCCTTGTCCAACCCTTTCTCAAAAGTTCCACGATTAGAATGACTGTAACTTTCACTGATAAATCTCCCTTATGATATCATAAGTTTGATGCCTCTAAACTCCCATGTCCTTTTCACCATGAGAAGGCCTCCTTATATAAGCTTGGACATGCCTAACCACCTTAGAGATTCTTGGGATAGGTTGAGGATATTTCTCCATCAGTTGTGGATCCTCCCTAAGATCTAGCCTTGAACTCAGATTCGAATCCAACTGATTTCCAAGATGAAGGGGATTTTTCCCTGATTTTCCTCAACAACCCAAAATTTGTTCAAACAGGCCAGCGCCCCCCTAAGAGGGTGCACAGAGCATTGCAATGCTCCCCCAAAGGAGGGTACAAAGCACTAGCACTCCCTGATAGTGGGCAAGGGAGAGCTTCCCAAAATTCCTTCAAAAAATCCCAACGCTCCCCCAGAAAGGTGTCTTGAGTGTTGCAACTCTCCCCCAAAGAGGGGTAGGGGGAGTTGGCACTCCCTGGCAGTGGGTAGGGGAGCGTTGCCCTTCAAAAATCATTTTTAAGAGGTATGTTCCATGGCAAATGCTTTGTACTCCTCATCAGATGATTTCTCCTTCTTAAACCAGTCTTTGACGGTGTATTAAGTGTCCTTATGATGTTGTTAGAGACACGACATAAGAAAGATGGCAGTATGATGTTTGCGACAATTGCGACACTTGCGACCAAAAATGAGACAGTTGTGACACTAGTAATGATGAAAATGGGTCATCATTGAAGTGAGTAATTTTGATGTGTAATAGGGATAAGATTACGATGATAGCTTGTTCTAGTAACTAGATATACCTCTACTTAAGCCCTTATATCTCCCACAGTATCCATGGGTTGGAGTTTACATCAGATGAATGTAAAGACTGTTCCTCTCAGCAAAGTAGTTGAAGAAGAAGCATATGTAGAGCAACCTCAAGGTTTTGAGGTATACCAGAAAGAGACCCTTGTATGCAAATGGAAGAAGACCTTGTATGGATTCAAGGAAACTTGGTGCAGGGCCTCTCATGTACAACAAAAGCGTGGTGAAAACTTCCTATGACAGAGGAAGTATATTGAAATGGTTCTTCAGAATCCTGGGATGATGGATTGCAAATCCATGGAAAAATCCCATGATGATAGATATGAAGAACTTGAGAGACTCTGATCTAGTAGACTCGTCTATGTATTGACAATTGATTGGATCTTTAATGTATTTGGAAAATACTCAACCAAATATTTTCCTTGTGGGACGTTTGAGTTATGATATACATCTACATGGATTTATCGATTCAGATTGGACATGGAGTACAGATGATAGAAGAAGTGCTACTTGGTGGATATGTTCCAGTTTGAGATTTTCCACAATGTTATGGGATAGAAATAAACATAAGTCTGTTGCACTCAACACTGCAGAAGCAACATATATTACAGTTTGTGATGCATGTACAAAAGCAACGTGGCTTCGTAAGTTGGTTTCTGTACTATCTGATCAGGTGTTGAATTCAACTGTGATATATATCGTGATGATCAAAGATATGTGAAGTGTTCAGAGAACTCGGTGTTCCATGATAGGTCGAAGCACATTGAGATCAAGAATTGTATTCTCAGTGATAAATTCTAGAGGTGTAACACCCATGTTTCCTCCAACTTGTAATTAATCATTTATCAAAATCATCATGCTATGGAATGAGAACAATGTAAATGTATTATTATTTGAATTTCCAATAAATGACTGTGGGGGTGAATTCTTGAAGTGCTGGACATGATATCACTAGGGGAAATAATGGGAAAACTATAAGAGACAGTTCATTATGTCAAATGACCCCAAATTTCCCCTTGTTGGGAATCATAAACCCCTTATGGATCCCAAGGAGAGGAATCAGTTAATGAAGGAAGGATTGGTGGTTGAATAATCAACCAACCCTATTAATGGAAGCATGGTCTGGCTAAGGAGACAAGAGGTTGTCATCTCGAATTACCATGGAGTCCTGCAAACCCAGGCTAGCATGAGTTTCCTTCTGACAAAAGGAACAGGATAAGTCGAGAACCATCCTGGGAAAGGAGGTAGAAAAAATATACATGCATAGACAGTTCAGGGAAGAGTTGCACACGGGAGGCTCTATAGAGAGCAGGAAAGATACCAGACAAGAGCGCATCCACATAGGGGAAAGCGAAACCCGAATATGCAGAAGAAAAGAGGAAGGTCAGGAGCTTGATGCCGAGGAAGCATATGATAAACCTCGTAGGGATGTTGTGTGAGAGAGAAGGTCTCTGAGAAATGGCATAGATTTCCTAGTGATATCATGGCTTGGCACGGGGGTTTCCAAAGTGATAAAAGTGAATGGATCCAAGCCTATGGCTGGGTGGAAAGGAAAACACCCATAGTCAGTTAGGTGGCTGCAACATGTAATAGATAAGTATTTCTTGAACCCTGTGCAATTGAATTTAAATGCATGACTGAATGTAAGTGTAGGTGACTAAGATTCACAACTTTTAATTTATAATGAGAGTGCCAATAAATGTTCTTTTGTAAGCCATTTTATGTGAATGAGTGTAAGGTGATAAGTTGGGACTCTGGGTTGGTTTGAAGATACCCTGCCCTAGGTTAGTAATTAAATTTCCGAGAAATTGGAGGGCGCTTCCTTCAAACCAGTAGCCTAAGAGACCACAGGATCATGCCCATGGCCTTAACCAAATCTTGGATAAGAGTAGATATTACAACCTAAGATTCATTAGAGGGTCCATATGACTAGGGTCTGGGAACCTTGCACTAGTCTAAAATGAGCTAGCTCTTATTGGATTTGGAGCTCTGAGATGTTAAAAATTCACAACCACCAACACTCCCGAATGTCAGAGTTGCAAAGTATTGTGGACCACCAATTTGTGTATCCTTTGGGATCCCTCTCAGTCATTATATTGAGCCTAGTGAAGGGTAGCACTAAGTACTTCGACGAAGTCCCCCTCCGAGATATTTGAGATGGCGAGGAACTAGGATTGTCATCAGAGCATCGAAGGCTAGAGTGACTTAATGCACTGACATCACATAAGGTGATGTGTACCCGAGTGGGTGAGCCACTTGTCATCCTGATTTGGAACCTTCATAGATCTTATGGGTCAATTAGACCTCGACAGAGGTCACTAGTTGATTGGGACACATGTCACCCTTACCTTCTTCCAAGTTTCTTATGTTGGATCAACGTTGTGGTCAGTTCGATGTTGACCACTTTGGGAGAATAGAGGTGTTCTAACGCCAATAACTCTCGAATGTTGAAGTGATGAAGAAATGAGGATCATCGATACGAGGACACTTTGGAAACCCCACGATCGTTGGATCTAAACAATGATCATTCTGACACTAATCCACTCTAGGAGTAAAATGAGAATGGCACGATGAAACCCTCAAACACCGAAGTTGCGAAGTAATGGAGGCCGTAGATCTAAGGGTCTACGCGGACACATCTCGACTGTAGAAGAGAAGAGGTACTGGGAGGTCGTTGGTGGGAAGTTCGGACTTCAGAGCTTCAGGTGATCTTGCAAAGTAAGAAATACTAGAAGACTTCCAGAGGCTATCAGTCCCGGAGTGACGTGGTGTGTTGACGTCGCTTAGGGCGATGTGAAATCCTACTGGATGTGCCATGTGTCACCTGGATTTGTATGTTTTATAGACCCTATGTGCCCATTAGGATGTGACACTTGTCACCCACTGATGAGGCCATGTGTCATGTATGCCTCACCACATGTTATCCCCTTGGAACATATATGCTATCATGCGTAAGAGTGGGCACTTTGAGAGTTCAGAACTCCAAGAGTTTTAGGGTGTAGCATCGTAGACAAGTCTAAAAGGCCAAAGGTCAAAGCTACATGGTAGGCCCTCAAGAGTTTGAGATTTCAAAACTCTGGGAGGTCTGGGATGTTGGAGTGTATGCTTGAAAAGGGCCGAATGTCGGAGCTATGTGGAAAAGTTTCGGGGAATCGGGACTTCGGAGGAGATGTGAGAATGAAAACAAAGGAGTGCTCAGTGTCGAAGCGTTGAAAATTAAATTCTCGTATTCATGTATGAGGATGCAGCCCCACCATTGTATTCAATGGTGAATGGATATCAACCACAGATGCAGGAGCGATGGGAATCCTCGGGGCTTCAGAAACCTTGTATGGTATGAACGAGATGGACCCACGTGGTCCTCAACAAATAACTCACAAAGAACTTCGGGAGGCCACAACTTCTAAACCATAGGTCGGTTTAGAGCCTGGTAGCAGCCGTTAGAATGCTCATGGAGAGAAGAATATGATGGAGGTCTAGGAATTAGGATCTGATATGGTTAAGGGAAAATAAAATTATGATGCCTCATCCCTAGAAAGGGTACTCAGGGATCGGGTGTGTTACAAATTGGTATCAGATCATGGAAGCAACACTTGTCCTTGTTGGGATAATGCATGAGTCATATAAAAAAAATATTATTGGAGGAATTTAAGGGGTGAGACCCTATCTTATCCATTCCTAAGAGGCTTAGTTAACCCTCTACCAAAGAGGGGAATGAAACCTTCTACTGTTGATAGATGTTTTTGAAATCTGCACTGTAGGTTGCTAATGTTCCGAATAAATAAGTTGACTTCACTTTGCAATTGTACAGCCATAAGATTAGGTTACCAAGGCCAAGATGAGCATGTTGATAATATTACTGCCAAACATAAATTTTCTACATGATTTCCTTAAGTAGAAGGATGTAGATTAAAATTCAATTGGGATTTTACCCAACAAGATTGAATCATACTAGACGGTGGCAGAAGAAGACTATTATTTCTTTGGGAATTGATAGCCAATCCTATAGGAGTAGGATTATATTGTTGGGCACTAATAGAAAGACTTGGATGTGAATGGATTGAAATTATCTGTAGCAATAATAACTACTGCTTCAATAAAGGATTAAACCTTTTATATGTGTATGATCTCTCACAATCAAAGGATTGATGGAAATGGTAAGGTCAAACCACTTGACCTATAATGGATGAAAATTGTTGTTGGAATATCCAAGTAAGCAAGTAAAAATGAACCCTATAGATTGAGAACAACCTTCATAAATGTAGAAGTGAAGTGACAAGAGAAAGTTCAAAAGATCAGTGTTGAGTGTCTCTATGAGGCTTGTCATAAGGATGGCATCAATATCCTTGGGAGGAGGATCTGGAAGTCTGATATGTCCATGTGCATGTATGACTTGGAAAGGGTGCAAGCAATGAGCTTGCATGATGAATGTTTGCCTATGTTTGTATATGTTTGAGTACACGGGTTTAATGCATTGTGAGGCTTCTTGACATGAAGACTATTATTAATACCAATTAGGTATGAATGATATTATAGGTGCAAGCGATGCACATGTATGATATATGAATATATGCATACAAAAGGAAAACCATGACTACCTTGATGAGTGGAATGTGAGGCAAGAATTTCACTTGCCAAATTTTAATGAATACCATGGATGCATGGTTGAATCCATTCTGAAGAGTCATGAAAGTTTTATTTTGAATGATAGCTTGAGGGGAATGTGTATCATTCCCTCATGAAATAATAATATAAATAGATGGAAGAGTAAGGCAGCAAGGATGCTTTGTTGTTATGATAAGAGGCAAATGATTGTGCCTTTGAAGAGAACATGAGAATGATTATGAAAAATCATGAGTTAAATGATTTTAATGAAAAGATGTTTGTGGGTTGCAAAATATACCTAGGGAAGATACACATAGGCTTATGATTATGCATATGGTTAAGTACATCATGGATGTAAGTAACAAAACCAGAATATGGGTGGATACATAATTTGGATGCATGACAAAGATGCATGTTTATTTTCCTTATGGAATATTTGGTAAACAACTGAAGTTAACTCAAGGTTGAGGCCAAAACATATAGTGATGGATATGAAATAAGGAATTTGCATGTTGGAGGGGTTTCCTGTGGAGGAACTGTGTGAGGAATCTGTTAGGAGGACAAAGTCACAACCTTAATGACTTCTGAGAATTAAGTAGTGAACTACAAGCTTTTATATATATATATATCTATATATATATATATATATATATATATATATATAAGAATCTTGGATTACATTTTCAAAACATCATGTATGGATAGAAGACTAATAAAGTAATGTTGACCATTTTGACTAACTAAAGATATAATGTGTAGGATGCACCGGTTCATGATCTATTATGAACAAAAGGTTTGCTATTAAATCATGTTGATGTATCCAAAAAGGTTAGGGTGAGGCCTAAACAAGGCTTCTAAAGGAAAAGAGCAAGAAGATCCCAACATGGAGTAAATTGCAAAAGAAGAGAAAGGGAAAAAGGAGGAACACTTTTCCCACCCTAAGAACTCTGAATTTCTTACAGAGTTGTAGGTATTAGATGTGAATCTCTGAGAACAAGTACAGTTGGAAAAGGGAGAATGAATAAATGAGTATGTTTGATTGAATTGGCTTGCTTGAAACCATGTAAGAAAAGGCGATGAGGCCTTAGAAATAACTTAGCCGGGTTGAAAGTCCCAGGATGTGTAGAAGGAGTTAGAAAAAGGGAAGAATCCTTAACTCTTTTCTTGTTGTGTATTATGTTTTTCTTTGGGATGGGAAAGCTGGTACGGTGATGAAAGTAAATGTTTTGACACCATAGTGAGGGTTGTATTACTACAAAAACAGTTGAGAACTGTCTATATTGCATTCATGAAAAAATTAAGGATAATGTGATGAAGTGCATATAGATATGCTAGGACATATCTGAAAACCATTTTATTGGTTTAAAATCTATGATACTTGCACTTTTATTTTTACATGACAACTAATGTAATTATGGTGTATGTCATGTGTAGAGAGAAATTGGAATTGTTAAGAGAAAAAATTGCCAATGATGGACAACCTCAAGCAGAGGATGATTTTTGGCATAGGGGCAAACCCAGGGCTCAATGTTTCAACAACGCACCAAAAAAACCCTAACTATTGGCCCTTTCGGCAACACCTACGAAGCAAATGAAGTCTCACCCGAGGTAGAGGCAGGGGTGGTTGCAAGACTCAGGTGTCTGGAACCTTACATGGGACACAGATTTGTGATTCTTACTCTTAGCAAGCACTTTAGCATAGATCACTCATCAATATTTAACCCTCATGGCACTCCGCAGATGGCACAGAGCACCGCAACATTCACTTAGATCTAGGTTAAGTTAGTACTTAGAAACAACAAAACAGGTCTAGCACTCAAAAATTTCATATATGTAAAGTCTATACCCACAC
>JASDQU010013830.1:105777-118409 GCA_032191745.1 Picea mariana | reverse complement strand
GGCTTGATCTTCATCTCTTGCTAGTAAAGCCTCTCGGTTAGCTACTCTTGTTTCTTATTGGATGCATTCTTCCCATAGACTGTCACACTTTAGTTTCTTTGTTCTTGCACAAATCGTTTGGATGAATGCATCTCAAGGTATTATGAGACCATTTAGGGCCGTCATTATAAGTTCGTCTTCATCTATAGTATCTCCAATTGCTTCTAGTTGTTCTTTGAATTGGGATATTATGGAGAAGTATTCTTGGATTGATTCTCCTTTCTGCATTCTTGTATTCTTGAGCTGAGTTCTAAGATTCATCTTCTAGTTTATGTAATTTCCTTCATATAGTCTGTTTAGGGCATCAAACATTTATTTCAGAGTCTTCTTTTATGACACATAGGGAATCAGGTGGTCTTTGATTGAATCTATGATGATTCTTTTGGTCCTGATTATGTCCTTTTGGTGCTTTTCTTTTTCTGTAGCATCGGCGGGATTCGACACTTCTTCTTTTACGAATCTTGCTAGGTCATTCTCTTCAAGAATGATACCAATCCTTTACTTCTAGGAACAGAAGTTTTCCACACCTTCTAGCTTGTCAACAAGCTTAACACTTGCAGACATATTTTACTTGAAGCTGGGAAAATGTCCAAAAATGAAAATGTTCAAAATCAAATTGTGAACTTACTAGGAGGTGCGCTTGGTTGAGGCGATTATCCTGGTGTGCTTGGATCTGATAAAATCCAACTTTTACTCCTCCAAAATTGATCTGCAGATTTATGG
The DNA here is from genome assembly GCA_032191745.1 of Picea mariana. Taxonomy (NCBI): domain Eukaryota; kingdom Viridiplantae; phylum Streptophyta; class Pinopsida; order Pinales; family Pinaceae; genus Picea; species Picea mariana. The sequence goes on along the minus strand of JASDQU010013830.1, from coordinate 117,647 downwards.
ACTGGTGCTTTTTGTTTTCTGGTACCTCTGGTACTTCTGCTACTCTGGTTTTCTGGTACTTTTAATACTTTGTGAAACTAGGGATTCACTTTCTGGGAGATCTATCCACTGAAAAGTTGTGTTGAAGGTGCCAAAATGATCCTTGAGGGAGGGCACACTTTTCTATATGGTTTTAGGGTTGAATTACCTCTCCAACAAAAAACCCTAATTTGCATGTACAACAACAATGATGTTTTTCACTTTTCTCTTGTGAAAGATGCTCTCTTTAGCTTGGCTCTGATCCCATGTTAATGTTTAATCCATTATTATAGTTCTTTGCATTTCAATGAATAACAACAGCATAATATAAGATCACTGAGAAATACACAATCACAAGAGACACATCATTTATCCTAGGAAACCCTCATGGGGCAGAAAACCCAGCAAAACTTCCTTAATATAGATAGCCAATACAATGCCAAGAGATAACTCAAACAAGTACAAAAATTCCTCTCCTAAAGATGTGCCTCTCTCTCTCTCTCTTCTCCAGCTGTAGCTCCGAAACGTGTCTCTCAGAATGAACAAGTGAGCTTGTGTCTAAGTGAGGCACTAGCCTCCTTATTTCTACAAGAATGGCACGTGCAGGAGTGTCCTTTCACTGGCAGGGCCGACTTCTTCTCTTGGGTGGTTATAACCACCTTTATTATATTCCAAGGCCTCTTTGATATATTATGGGGCTGACTTCTCTTTCTTCCTATTACAATTACATTATGACCAATCTGCAAAAGGGGATTTGGTCCTTTTACAATAGCCGACATGATCAATCAACAATGGGGATTGATCCAATGAATAATATATCAAATAATAATAAGAATACACTTTGCAGTTACATTATTTCAATAGTTAGTACTTAAAGTTATGCGAAATTGGAGGGTGCTTCCTTCAAACCAATAGCCTAATAGACCATAGGATCGTGTCCATGGACTTAACCAAGTCTCGACTAAGAGTAGAGATTACAGCCCGAGATTCATTAGAGGGTCCATATGACCGGGGTCTGAGAACCCTGCGCTAGTCCAAAAGGAGCTAGCACTTATTGGCTTCAGAGCTCCAGGATGTTAAAACTTCACAACCGCCAACACTCCCGAATGTTGGAGTTGCGAAGTATTGTGGACCACTGATCTTCATACCCTTAGGGATCCCTCTTAGCCGTTAGATTGAGCCTAATGAAGGGGTAGCGCTAAGTACTTCGACGAAGTCCCCCTCCGAGAGTTTTGATATGGCGAGGAACTAGGATTATCGCCGGAGTGACTTAGTGTGATGATGTCACCTAAGGTGATGTGTACTCGAGTGGGTGGGCCACGTGTCATCCCAATTCAAAACCTTCATAGATCTTATGGGTCAATTAGACCTCAACAGGGGTCACCAGTTGATTGGGACATGTGTCACCCTTGCCTTCCGCCAAGTGTCTTACATTGGATCGATGTCGTGTTCAGTTTGGTGTTGACCACTTCGGGAGAATAAAGGTGTTATAACACCAATAACTCCTGAATGCCGAAGTGACGAAGCAACGAGGATCGTCAATATGAGGACAATTTAGAACCCCCATGATTGTTGGATCTAGACGATAGTTATTTCAGTGTTGACCCACTCTGAAAGTAAAACAAGAATGACACGATGAAACCCTGGAACATCGAAGTTGCAAAGCAATGAAGGTTGTAGATATAAGGGTCTACGTGGACACATCTCGACTGTAGAAGAGAAGAGGTATCGAGAGGTTGCTAGTGGGAAGTTCGAGCTTCAGAGCTCCCGATGATCTCGCAAAATAATAAAGACTAGAAGAATTTCGGAGGCTGTCAGTCTGGAAGTGATGTGGCACGCTGATGTCACCTAGGGTACACATCACGTTAGGTGACATCAGCACACTAAGTCACTTCGACCTTCAGCGCTCCAGAAATAATCCTAGTTCCTCGCCATATCAAATATCCTAGAGGGGGACTTCACCATAGTACTTAGCACTACCCCTTCACTAGGCTCAATCTAATGGCTGAGATGGATCTCAAAGGATCCGAAGATCGATGGTCCACAATACTTTGCAACTCCAACATTCGGGAGTGTTCATGATTGTGAAGTTTTAACATCCTTGAGCTCTGAAGCCAATAAGAGATAGCTCCTTTTAGACTAGCACAGGGTTCCCAGACCCTGGCCATATGGACCCTCTAATGAATCTCGAGTTTTAAACTCTACTCTTAGCTAATATTTGGTTAAGTCCATGGGCACGAGCCTATGGTCTCTTAGGTTATTGCTTTGAAGGAAGCGCCCTCCAATTTCGCAGAACTTTAAGTACTAACCTAAGGCGGGGTATCTTCTAAATAGCCCAGAGGCCCAACTTATCACCTTACATTCATTCACATACAATGGATTACATAAGATCAATTATTGGCACTCTGATTATAAATTAAAAGCTGTGAATCTTAGTCACGTGCACAGACATTTAGTCATGCATTTAAATTCAATTTCATAGGGTTCAAGAAATACTTATTTATTACATGTTTCATCCAGCTAACTTACTGTGGGTGTCTATATTTCCACCGACCCATAGGCTCAAAGGAATTCACTCTTACCACTCTGGCCACCCCCGTACCAAGCCATGATATCACTAGGAAACCTATGCCATTTCTTGGAGACCTTCTCTCTTTCACAACATCCCTACGAGGTTTATCAGATGCTTCCTCAGCATCAATCTCATGACCTTCCTCTTTTCTTCTGCATATTCGGGTCACGTGTTCCCCTCTGTGCATGTTCTCTTGTCTGGTGTCTCTCTTTCTCTCTATAGATCCGCCCGCGTGCGCCTCTTCCCTGATTTGTCTATGCGTGTATATTTTTTCTACCTCCTTTCCCAGGATGGTTCTCGACTTATCTTGTTCCTTCTGTCAGAAGGAAACTTGGGTCATCCTTGGTTTGCAGGACTCTGTGGTACTTAGAGATGAAAACCTCATGTCTCCTCAGCCAGACCATGCTTCCATTCATGGGGTTAGTTGATTATTCAACCACCAATGCTTCCTTCATTAACTAATTCCTCTCCTTGGGATCCAGAGGGGGTTTATTACTCCCAAAAAGGGGAAATTTGGGGTCATTTGACATAATGAACCCTCTCTTATAGTTTTCCCATTATTTCCCCTAATGATATCATGGCCAGTACTTGAAGGCTTTACCCCCATAGTCAGTTATTGTAAATTCAAACAATAATACACTTACATTGCTCCCATGCCATAGCATGGTGATACTGATAAATGATTAATTACAAGCTGGGGGAAATAGGGGTGTTACAAGAAGTTTGAAGTGCACCAAAAATCACTACACTTTGGAATTAGTGGTATGGGAACCTTAACTTTACCTACCTCTCTCAATTGGCTCAAGAGAATATGGTAGATGGAGTTCTTTATATTCAACAACAAATTCAAGGTATGTTTGGAGATTTCCAAGTAGGGAATCAACACAGGGCACCATTTGATGAAGGAGAATCTTGGAGAGCAAAGAGAGTCCTTCAAATGGTTTATGCAGACATTTGTGGAACAATGAACATGACATCTGTCACAAATTCCATGTATTTCCTTCTCTTTATTGATGATAGTAAGAGGAGTGGGTGTACCTTTTGAAATTGGAGTTTGATGTGTTTAATGAGTTTCAAAAGTTCAAAGTCTTTAGTAAAAATAGATCCAAGTTGTCACATTATCACTCTTAGGTATAATAATGGTGGGGATTTTTTTTTCCAGATAATTCAATAACTTTTGTGCTAAACATGGGATCAAAAGATATTTCACTACACCTTAAAATCCATAGGAGAGTGGAGTCATTGAGAAACAAAACCACACAATCACAGAGATGACTAGGTGTATGGTGTAGAATTGGAGTGTTCCAAATAGGTTATGGGTTGAGGAAATGTTCGTAGTGGTATACATGTTGAATATATCTTTGGTGATGGCATTGAAGCAGAAGAATCTAGAGGAAGCATGGTTTAGGAGGAAGCCCAAAGCCAATCATTTTAAGGTATTTGGTTCTACTACTTACACCTAGATTCTAGATGAGAAGAGAACTAAGTCAAATCTGAAGAGTAAGAAATTGATGATCATAGGGTACAATGAAAATCATAAAGAATATAGATTGGTTGATGTTAACACCAATTATTTGAGTTTTATTAGAGATGTCATAGTTGATGATGAAGCTGTGCCTTTCTAGACTTCTTCAAAGATCAAATTCCAATAACAACAACCTATTACGACTCAAGATTCAGATATCAAGATTCATGTAGCTCCACCTAAAATGGGGGAGGATTTTGAGTGTGAGGATTTTCTGAACTTATACAAGTAGCCCATATCATGGTGACAACTTCAATAGGGAATATTCCAAGAAAATACCAAAGTGGTGGCATAACACCATTGGAGATATTTGGACAAATGAAATGATCGATGGATGATAATTGAGAAACAAGAGCAACAATCCTAATACGGTCAACTTTTATCTAATGGTCAATGTTCATGAAGTATATGAGCCTTAGGTGTTTGAGGATGCAAAAGGGAGAATTGAATGAGAGAAGTACATGGCAGTTTAACATTAGATTTTGATGAAAAACTAGACTTGGGATGTCACAACTCCTCCACCAGGGAAAAAACCCATTTGTTTCAAATGGGTGTACAAGGTCAAGTACAAGGAAAATGGTATTGTTACACCCCCATGCCTAGGGGTAACTAGAGGAGATCATGTCTCATGTCCTGCAATGGAGAACATGATCTTGACCATGATGATGATCAGTGTGTCCACATATGGAAGCCCAAAATCCCCCCTCATTCACCTTTGTAGATACAAGTCAACCAAGGCTCATCACATTCAAGCAACCCAAAGTATGGAGGATGGTAAGCCATTTTCACCTTGAGGTATGTTAGTCCTTATTTTATGCAAAGTGTTGCGCTTAATTTTTCAGGCATGTGGATGAGGATATTTGGTTTAAGTTGGATAATGGATCACTAGTTTGGGAAATTTTGCCAGTTACCTTGTTTCACCTTGGTTGTCATATTTTGTGCCCTAGACCCTTGTTGTCATTGCCCAGGATAAAGGGGTACTACTAGGGGGGCTCTCAAGTGTAATGTCTTTTACCCCACCATACTTAACACTTTCCATCTTGGATCCTCTCATAGTGTACTAAACTTCAGAAATGGGTCATGGTACATTCTATCATGAGAAGAGGGGTTGAAGGCCCAGAGGTTGTTTTGCAAATTCTATGAAAATATTAAGAAAATGATGCTAAATAAATAAAGGAATGATATCCAAAAAGGACTAACAAAATCCAATCCAAACTTGAGCTCTACTCTTTCAATGCTCACCCGCTCCAAAAAAATGCATTGTTAATAGATTGAAACCTTAAAAAAGGGACTTGCAAATATAATAAACAAGGACATAGAAAAAGGAAGATAAGGGGGATTGGAAAAAATAGCACGTAAATATGGGTTACTCAAGATAAAGTGCACCCTCCACAAAGGAACTCATAGAGATGGATTCAATGACACCATTAGCCACAAAGTAAGCCCTAAAACCATATCACTTTCACACTTACTCTTGAATGGTTTTTAATTTCTCTTGTCACTCTTGGGACCTATCCCTCTACCTAGGTTATTTTATTTCATGTCTAGGTGGCACACCTAATAGGGTGGATGAAGGCCCTCCCATACTTAAACTTGGTAACTCACATGGGGTCCTGGAATGGTGTGATGCTTGAAGAGGATACTGAAGTGAATTGTCTTACATGGTTTACATCCTAAGTTGTAGCTTACTTTACATTTTTTAAGGACTAGTGTTTCTCATGAACTTTGGATAATGATGTTTTATTCTTTGGTTTCATTTTGGATGGCCCTAACATGGTTCTTTGAGGGACGTCTTGGACTTGTACCCAGAATGTTGTGCCTTTATTGCAGGACCTGGGCAAGTGTGATGGAGAGTAGTGGGTCATCCAATCACTCACCACCCTTATATATTGGCTCTCACATCCTCAAAACCCTGGATGATGGACAAATGAACTTGGTTTGAGAAAATGTAGTCATTATGGCACATTGATGGGCTGGAAGCCCCAGGTTGGGTAGAGTACCCTAGGGCCTATTGACCCATGAGATAGAGGATGTTGCAACAAAAATGATTCATACATCATTAAGATATGAGGTGTATCCCTCCTCTCCTTGGATGCATCACATTGAGGCCCTTAGCGTCACCCTCTTGACCTTGATGTCACCTTCTAGGGTTTGACGTTGTTAGAGTTTTATGGATGGATGGGTACTAGAGATGATTTGGCATGACCTTGGGTGAGGAGACACCTCACTTGACATTTTCTTCACCTTTAAGGCTTCCACATGGAATTTGTAGGCCTTACCTTATCCTTTGGAGGCTTTCTGTCACCCTACTAGGCCTTGACGTCTCACATGTATGGGAATTTTGATGTATTTTTGCATTTATTACACATTGTAAAGGTTAAATGAGGGGTCGACCCCACTTCTAATTTGTTGTTGAAATTTTGTGTGGACAAATGTGTTAGGGTAGCCTCATATAAAAATGATACCCTCACTTTCATTTTTATCATGATCTTTCACTCACCTTTGTGGGTAACACATTTGAAATTTTCACCCTTTATGGGTAACTAGCTCTTCTCTCACACACACTTGGCTTGGAATGGTCTCTTGTGGATGGATATTTATTCAATTAGGGTTACATTCTCTTGGTTTTATGGATGAATTAAGTGTATATATTAATTTTTTTTTCATGCTATTAATAGTTATGGTGAAATTGTTATTTGTTACAAGGAAACTCGTTTGGTGAAACCCTAAGAGAGGAACATAAGTGCTTCTTCCTCTCACAAGGTGATATTTGTCTAAAAATTGGTTAATTTTCCTTGCTAGGTTTATAACCCTAAATCCCTAAATTTCTATCACTTTAGTATTTTAGTCATAGACTTTTGATCTTTGACCTAGTTGAAGCTACAAGAAAGGAGGAACAACTTCTAGGGCCCAAATGTGCTTGCACCCTAGAAGTTATTCTCCTCAAGATATAAGACATAAGGCCCAAATTTTGTTTCACCTTAGGATTTAGATCCTACCTCTTGGTTTCAAGTAGGCCAACCTTCAAGTTTAGTTTCATTTGAAAGAATCCATAACCCTTAAAGGCACTGGTCTTAAAACACTCTCATGGTGAATTGATTGATGAACTCACTCTCTCAAAACTATCAAGATTTCTACTAACTACACTAACATAAATTTAGCAAACTCACTAAATAATTTTCTACTGTTAATAAAGGTTTGATACAACCATTTGTAATCACTTTAATTTGTTGTATACACTCATACAAAGGTTTCCTAACCCACTCAGAAATTACCTCTAACAATTGGATAGTATTCTATTGGTTGCATGCTTAATTTTAATGGTCAATTGTGGCATATTTGAGCACTTGTTATTGTTTCTATTACAAATTTTATCTTGATTTTATAAGACTATTTTACTCATGCAATTTGCAATAACCATAGAAATCTAATTGATCTAGTGTATAAAAGAGGTGTTTATTGCATTATTTGAGCTCTTTCATCACTAAAACAAGGGAAAACCCTACTTAGTTGACAGTGGTAGGTTATTTCATAGTTACGCAAGATTTGGGAGTCTTTTGTTGGGATTTGTATAAATAAAAATCCTGCAATAACATTTTGGCACCATTTTTTAGGAGGATCCAGTCATTCTCCTCAATGACATATCTTTCATAAACTTTTTCCCTAATCCCTTATCTTACAAGTTTACCTAGCAACTCCATTGAGGGTAGTTATGTCACCTTCTTTTGATGATCGAAGGGGGATCATATGGTGACACCAAAGATATATTCTGAGGTGTCATCCTACTCTCAACTTTTTGATATTACATATTTTCAAGTGATGGAATCATGGCACCATGGAATTTTCATGAAAGGTATTCATTCATTGATGTTGATAATCTTCCTGGATACCCAAATTTTGTTCCCTCGAAATGGACTAGTGATTGTCGAAAACATGATGGTGATAGGTCCTTGGATATTACCTATGTTGCAAACTTTATAACATACACAACAAGATTAAAGTTGATACTTGAATATGTGTGGATATAGTTTTTTTTGGTTAACATACCAATCGAAATATGAATGTCGCTTGCAAAATGTCTTAAACCAAAAAGTGTATCTTCCCTCACACGTATCATTATGAAATTTCTTGAATATTGGGGTCCAAACTATCAAAAACTTGAAGAAACCATTCAAGAGCTTAAGGTCTCCCTTCAAGAAGAGGAAACCTTTGAAGAATATTCTGTGAAGAACAATGTCAATACTTCTCCCAAAGGTTGAAGGAAAGCGTTAAAGAAGATTAGAGTTTTTACAAACAATTGGTTAATCATTGCTAAGATGTACATTTGTTGATTGACCTTTGTGATCAAAGACGAGAATAGAATGACCTCATATTTGAGAAGTATGCAAAATTTTTCGAAGTATCGGTAGAGGAAGAGATTCCTAAGGCATATTTCCGAGTGAATACACTATGTTCCATCATACGAGAGAAGTATGACCAAACTTAGATTTTATCCAATATATTGGAGTTAAATGTAGATGGGGAAGAATGGAGTGACCTTGAAGAAGATACAAATCTCGATGAAGTTCCCCCTCCAACGTTGAAGAATTTATTAACAAAGAACCTTCATATCTTGAGCATGACTTGGATGAAGAAGATTTCACATATCCAAGAAAAGAACCTAAGGAAAATTCTACAAAGAGGGTCTCCAATCCCTTGAAGAGGAGTAAGAGTTACTTCATTATTATATTAAAGATAACGAAGACCTTATTGAAGAATGAGAACTAGAAGAGGTGAATCATGAGGAAGATGACCAAGAAGAACACGAGTTGCCTTGTGAGTATGGAGAAAGAGAAAACTTTGATGAAGCACACCTTGTTGAAGACATAATCCACAAAGAGGCTACTCATGAAGATGAAGTGTCAATATTTTCTCCTCCACTTGATGAAGTCATCCAAGCCTCCATTCTTCCTACACAAGAAGAAAATAATGTGTTAAGTTATAGTCCTTTCTAAGTTTTTGATGTTGATGCACTTCATGAATGGGAAAGTGGAGATGTGTTAGAGGAACCCTTAGATGCATTAGACCCTTCATGTTATAAAAAAAGTGATAATGCGATTAAAACTATTGATGACTTTATACATGTTGGGAGACATAAATGGTATGTGACCTATTATGGATTTAATGGAGATCCCATTTATGATATTGAAGGTCGTTTTCATTTTTTGTCGTTATAACAACCATATGTGATTGTTATTGCTTCAAGTGTTTGGAAACATGAAGATGGCATGATTACAGATTTATTCCAACCATTGAAGGATGACTTATTAAAACATTCTTATGATGATTTACGGTCACATCCCAGGGGGTTTGATACATATTATTTTGAGCACTTGGATTTAGTCTGCAAAGAATATTTTCAACCATCGTTATGCTCTAACTTTGATGAGGGTAAGGACATGATTGAACTAGAGCATCTTTTTGTTTTATGAGAGTTTCCATCCTTTTCTTTTTTCACCTTTCTATTCCACTATAGATATGGTTGTGATTTTTCCTTCTGGTAGTCATTTTCCTACAAGGCATAGTTGTTTTCAATCTATGGTTTTTTGCAGGGCCTTCCAGTCTCACACACAAGGCCAACAATCCTACGGTTGGGAGTAAATGTTTTTCTCTTGGCCTTGTTTCATCCCTTACCTTGCACACTTTTTTACCATAGACAACCTTAGAGTTTTCCTTAGGTTCCTTCTCATCCCTTCTCGATCCTTGGGTGGTGGATTTGTAGTTGAGGGAGAGAATATGCCTTTGTCTGATTCTTTTATCCTTGTTTGCGGGCCCTCCATTTTGAAGAACTAGTTTTGCATATGCATAAAGGTTTTGTAGAACAATAGAGCACAACAACAAGGACTCCATGTGGAAAAAATCTAACTACCAGAGTGGCAGAAAGGAAAAAGAGTGATGTGCCAACTGGAGGAAGAAGAGAGAAAGCCTAGAAGCTTCGAGCGCATGCCAGAAGGATGCAGAATCAAGAAAGTGTAACAATAGAATCAATAAATAGCCAAGGGAATAATATAACTTGGGGAAATTATAACAAGAATGGGTTCCTTTTTTTGGTTGATGGGTTGGTTGTTGTTTTTGTTGGGACTTTTAGAATTATCATGTGTTTTTGTTGTAGTTTTCTGTTTATATTCATATGTTATACTAGTTTACAAGAAACTATTTTTGCTAGAATCTCTATGTCAAGTAAAGCTAATTATTTCTCCATTATGTAAGCTGTGATATGAATGATATGCTCTATGTTCACTAGTAAGAGATATTATAATAAAGAAAGGTGTATTCAGGTATACACAATTTTGTTGTGTTATGGATGATTGATTGATCTACTTTCGTGTAACCTATCCTGTGTTGTGTATTTACTAATTGAGTTATTGTTTTAATAACTTATATAATGCATGTGTTCACTTAAATGTTGCGGAACACAAATTGTTCACTGTCTTTATCGATCTAAGGATCCCTATGCTATGGTATCCTTACACCTGAGTATGGATCTGTGCTATAATGTGCTAGATTTGATTATGTGTCCTCTGCAATTCACTTTATCACACAAAGTATTAGTTGTACTTTGGGTGATACATCTTTCCCTTGTGAAAGGTTGAATATGCCAGTGCAACTAGACTGCAACGGTACCTTTGTTGATAACCTCTGAGAACCCTGATCTCCAAACTTGAGCCAAAAAATGGTTCCATTTTTGGTTTTATAACCCTAGATTTCTCTACACATGCATACATGGTTTTTGGCCCTCTTACTTGCATTTTTTTCCAAAGCACTTTTGAGTTTCTCTTCTTAAAAACCAAATTTTTGAAGATGTATGTGCCCTGCACCATTATTGCTCACGCACATACGCTTGTTGCACCACTACAACTCGCATACGTATGTGTGTTGCACCATTACAGCCCGCATATACTTGTAAAAGTTGCAAAAAATAAAAAGTTACAAGGAATTCGTTGAGATTACAGGCTATTGGGTAGTTTCCCAACTAATCAAACTGCTATAGCCCGTCACCCAAACAAATAACCATCTGTTTGTCATATAAAAGGAGTTTTTGGGGTCTTATTTTACATCTAGACATAAGAACAGTGAAACTCTGCCTGATTTCACATACCCTCTTTTCCCAAGAGATTGCAGCCCTTTTATGAGAATTGCCTCAGCATTCCCCCATTAGCCCTTCTTCCTCCATTAGAACCCATTCACTTCCCAAGAAGAGATCAGAAGGTTGAGAGGAGAAGCCATACAAAGGTGCACTTGGATATTGGTGAAGAGGATCCTGGACCAGGCTCATGGAGCGGTAGCCGTCTTTTATTGTAAAGGTATAATTATTGAGTTATTAATAAAAGAAGTACTTTTCCTGTCCCAAATCATGGTGTACTTAATGCTTTTATTGGTTTATTTTTTGAGATTCTAACACCTAACCCTAATTTGTATATGAAATAGGATGCTTGTAGCTTTATGTTTGTCTATCTTTTAATGAAGGTCAACCCTGGGAGGAGGCGTACAATCAACAAAACTTTCAAGCGCGAGGGGATCATCACCGGACACAGAGTAGAGGTATAATTACCATGTTGATACTGAGAGGGTGGTGAATTAGTATCAAGTACAATTTAAAACCTTTTTCGAATTATACTTAAACCATTCAACTATATCCAATGAGAAATGAACAATAGTATAAGAGTTACACCAATACACCACAATACACCATGCACAATATATGAGAAATAATCA
>JASDQU010013830.1:92302-103182 GCA_032191745.1 Picea mariana | reverse complement strand
GAAAGAAGGAATGATTCTATGTGTTCTGAACGAATGATTGTCGAATGTTGTAAGCAACGTAGGTGATGGAGACAAAACGGGTTGGCCAATGGCCTACCAACAAGCCGATGACATCACGCAAGTCGAGGCACCCTCATCAACCACCATATGGAAGATATTTCAAGTAAAATATTTCATGTTGTAAGCCACTACTATTTGAAACACAACGTGGTAAGGAAGATAAGGTTTCAAGTCGGTTGGATCGAGAACAATCGCTCCCAGGTTACAAGTCTCTACATATCCCGAGGAGGATAATATAGATTTTTTTTGTGAAGGGTAGCTCTAAAGGACTTCCAAAGCAGACATCGCACAAGGGTTTTGTGCCAAATCTTACACAACAGAGTAGTTCTGGTCAACCCTCGCGTTCATATTATGAGAATATTTCTTGAACACACCTTTGGGGATGCATGTGATTGTTTCTCCCATCGTCTTTTCAAAATAGAGAGGAATTGGTGGGTTTGTGGCTTCTTTACCCTTTTTGGTAGATTTCGACATTCTGTAATCTCAAGCCGTGGTCGCTATATGAGTGCCACCTTTCAACATGTAAACATTTGCAACCAAGGTATTACCAGTAGACGAAGGGGGTCCCTGACTGCCCCCTTCCGCGCTCAAGGATGCTAAGGCTTGAGCCATGTTTTTCCCATGTGGAAATGGGTTCGTCAACACAGTAGGCTATTTCTGCACCAACATCTTCAGAGCCTCTGCAAGTGAGGGAAAAGGTGATTCGAATGGTCCTCCATGCAAAGGTTACAAAGATACTTCAAATTTCTCTTCTCTTTTTTCCCCCACCAGCATTGTTATTATCCTTTTTCCCCCCTTTACCCTTCTTGTTCTATTGTTTTTTATTTTCTTCAGGCTGTTGGTTGGCCTTCAGGTTCATCGACTGTACACTATGTATGATTGATGTTTGGGTAGGGGGAATAAACAAACCAGAGGTCTAGCTTGCCGTCGTCTGTTGTATCAAAAATTGTTGCAATTGATTTCACAACAGATTGGTGGAATTTCCTTGTGCTGAGCCCACTATACCATCGACATGTGGTCTAGACTTTTGTTTGGCCTTGTCGAGGATGGACCGTGGCGCATCTGGAAATATATCGTAGAGTAATCCAGACTGAGAGTAAATCAGTTCGAGATGTTGCACTCTCATTATCACCTCCTCCTCTGAAAACACTCCCGAAGTTGCAACATCCTTGGATACAACTGGTACTAAGGACTTCAAGAACCACTCCAACAAGAAATCTGGTGGGACTTGTACCTTAATCAATCTCTTCCCATGCCACCATTCTCAGATGTGACTAAAGATGTGATTGGCATTAGTCGACTCAAAGTTGGTCAACAATTTGGTGCCGACATCGTATCTCATGGGTAACTAGATATGGTTTAGGAAGAACATCACCAAGACGTTAAATTAAGAATACCTTGAGTGGTCGAGCTCAATATACCATTTTGTGGCACCCTCGATAAGAGTGCGTTGAAACAAGTGCAACTGTATGGAGTTGTCTCATAGCAAGTTTGACAAGCACCATAAGTGGAAGGTTTTCATGTGAACACCTGGGTGTTCGCCAGGCTTGTCTTTGAATTTTGGAATATTTGAGGGCAACTTAATTGGCATGGGGGGGCAATGCAAATCATAAAAATTTGGTTCATTAAGCAACCTTGACAAGTATGGCAGATGTAGCATTTCCAGGAACCATAGTTTAGGTTAGGTACTATGTATAGGAAAAAGGGGGCCTAGAGTTTGACTAGCACCAGGTTGTCAGAAAACGTTGGGTTGCTAGCCAGGGTTCTGGTAGAAATCATGGCCTTGACTAGCGTATGGAAATTGCGTTTGCTGGGAAATTATTGGTTGAATCCCATAGTTGGATGATATGGGTTGGACGGGGATTTCTCCCTGTGTTGTGTTCCAAGGATTTTGGAAGGGGATGGCCCCAGCCAATCCCACAGACATAGGTATTGATCCATGCCCGGGGTTCCATTGACCATGGAAGGGGTTTCCCTCGACCAACATCCCTTGCGAGCGAACTGATCCCTGCCAAGGATTCCAAAGTCCTTGTGAGGAGAAAACTCCTGTACTTGCCCCTTGTTGTGTAGGAATAGTACCTTGCACAGGATTCTGTTTCCCAAAGATGGGGTTTTCCCCAGCTGATATGACAGTCAAAGAAAAGGTGTTATTACCAAATACACCAAAAAAAGAGAATGACATGGATCCCATCGGCATAGTGTAAGACAAAGGTCCTAAAATTCCTACTCCAAACAAGTTGTAGTTAGTGTTCGGCCCGATGGGTTGCTAGAAAGCACCACTGAGTGAGGGGGATGTAGGAGGTATATGATCCCTGCCGTAAGGGATAGCATTGAAGGGGACTGAAGTTCCCTCGAAAGACCCTTGCATGGGAGCGTTTGAGCTCCCTTCCCCCAGACTAATGGTCTGTAGGGTGTGTTAACACATGAATTTGCAGCCTACTTCATATCACTCAAGCAGTAATTAAGGTTTACCCTCAGGAGCATTGTGGGGTAAATCATGTGGCATTCTGCCTATGATTTCCACAGGAAGAATGAAAATTTTTGAGGTCTAAAAAACTCAAACACCCTCAAAATCCAATTGAAGGATGCGTTTTCGACCCCTTGGTCAAAAGTTATCACATAAAATTATCAAGGGCCACAAGCCACAACCATGAGCACAAATAGAAACAATTAGAGTGGCCTAATATGGACTCAAATCAAGCGAGTGAGTAAGTTTAGTTTTCAGCGGAGGAGATTCCATTCGAAGTTCAGATTTGCGGTCCTCAGGCGATCGAGATCATAAAGTTGCATGAAGTTTAATGTCAGACAAAGGTCCAAGCACCTGAAATCATATAGACTGTTCAATTCAAAAGGGCACGTGGCACAAGATCAACGATTTCGTGGTTTCGCGAGTCGGGAAAGTCTAGGGGCAAAGTTGTAAGGACTCGTGACGTGCAAACTCACGAAATGATCACAATCGTTGATCAAAGGAGGGATATGGACCATAGATTTGGTCCCGAGGAACTCGCAAGTTTGGGTTTCAGGAGTAGGGAGGTGAGTATTCCTTCAACTTCCCGAGACGTGAAATCCTGATACGATATGGATCGTTGGATCACGGGGAATCGTGGACCATCGATCTGAGGCAAGAGAGAAATCAGAAATCGGGAGAAGGGAGGTGAGTATTCCTTCAACTTCCCGAGATGCGAAATCCTGATACACACCTTTTGGATAAGCGCTTGGTCATAGGCGGGGTCACATTGTTGAAGGTTAAGGAGAGGAGCTAGTGCTCACTAGGCTCTAGTTCACAATTTCAGAAATCGGGAGAAGGGCGGTGAGTGGCCTTTCAACTTCCCGAGATGTGAAATACCGATACGATCTGGACGATGGATCTTATAGGGACATGTGGCAGCCGATCTGATGGTTCATGGAAGTGAATTTTGGGAGTAATCGTGGCCTTCAGATGCATAGCATATCCAACCATCGATCTAAAGAAGGGCAATTTCGCAATATCAGGTATAAGGAGAGTGTAGTCATGCGATGTGAAAACCCCTGAAACACGAAATCGCGATACACCCAAGAGTTGGGCCCATGGTCACAGCTCGAGGTCATATGGAAAACGGGCCCAGGGGGAAAGGTTGGTGCCCATAGCATAGAGCCAGCAAAGGTGGAGTTCCAAGGAAGAAATTGTAGCCATCAGATGCAAAGCAGATCCAATCATCCATCCAAGTCAGTCGATTTCACAATATCAGGTATCGCGAGTTTGAAGTCAAGTGATGTGAAGGCCCCCGAAGCGCGAAATCATGATGCACCAAGGAGTTGGGCCCATGGTCATGGACCGAGGTCGCATGCAAGAAAAATGCAATGAAGGAGATGCTGGCACCAGGAGCTTTGGGAGCACAAAGGAAAGAGTGTGAATTTCATAAGACCTACACCAGAAGCCGAAGATCCCCATGTGAGTTAAAGATCAAGACCGTCATGGTTTCAAGGTGCCGGGTTGACTCAAAGGGCCGCTAGTAGTGCATGGTAGATCCCTGAATGTTAAGTCCCATCCTGATCCCAATGAAGGAAGTTAATGAAAAAATGAGTAATGGTTGAAACCTCGGCTCACTCCATAAATGGAAGGTATGGAAGGTCTGGTTGTGGGGACTGAACTGTCATCATGTGGTACTCCTACGAGCATATTTTCCTGCAACACCCATGTTGATATGATCTCGTGTATGATAGAAGAATGCCCACACATTCTGACAGGGCAGGCACCGACCAGAAGCTTTAAATGCAGGGGTCTGATCATGCTCCTGGTAGTTGCAGCAGTTTTGAGTATAAATACTCAGTTTTGATATTTTTTTATGGTTGATGGTTGAGATAAGCTCCCGTATTTTAATGTTTTAATGAATCTCTGGTTCTTTGGTTATGTAACTTGATATGAGATTTCTTGTTTAATAAAATCCAAATTCTATTTCCATCTTATTTGCGTCTGATACTGAATGTTCATGATCGAAGGATTCACGTGAATTGTGGTGACTTTGTTGTAATGAATGTTTGATTGCAGTGCATATATAGCGTTTTCAGTTTTTTGAAACTTCAAACTCAAGAGGATCTTGTTTTCAGAGTTTTTCCTCCTTAGGCTGCTGGAAGACCTGATGTCCAGAGAAGACCTTTACATCTTCTCCTCAATTTATTCCTCCTACTCACCTTTACTACAACTTACTGGCTGAAGTTGATAAAGACCTCATTTGTTTGTGCATAATGCCCCAGTTTTCTGAGTTAAAATAATATTCTCTTTAGTCCACCCCATTTGACCTCTTTAAATCCTTTAAACGTGACATATAAACTGGTGGGTATTGGGCTTACCTCTGACGCAATCTAGAGGTGACTTCTGGTGCTAACATTTCTGGCACCGTAGCCAGGGATGAATTGAATATTTTCCCTGGGTAGAATGACAACAAACTTCTAATTCTGAAGGTGCATCAGAAATCATTACCTTTGAAGATTGCGCTTGCACCTGGTGACTCCACTGAGGCGACTCCACTATCTCAACTCAACTGATTCAGTATGGTTGCTTCTGGCTACACCTGGTATCCTTTGGGAGAACACAACGATAATCTCAATTCTTTGATGGTGAACAAATACTAGACACACTCATTCTGCATATCATTCACCTGGCGAATCCACAATCAAAGACTCCACTGGGGAGGATCCTATTGACAGAAAGATGACCATACCAAAGGGGAAGAACATGTATCATTTTATGAGCTTTATCCATGAAATATTGTTCTTGTTTATCAACTCATTTTTCTTTTTCCCTTCACATATAAAGAGTATTATCCTCTGATTTGTCTATTCAGATGATAATAGGCCTTCCTTTATTTATCCATCCTTTGAACAAGACAACATGCCCTCTTGTTGTGTTGAAGATACCGATCTAATGTATTCACCTCTACCTATTCATAAAAGTGAGATCTGTATTGCATCTCCTCTTGAAATTGATCACCCTTGTAGCCCTGAGGAGGTTGAAAATAATTCATAGTCTTCTCAAATCTCGTTACCCTCTATTATTCCTGCTGAGCCTTTCCATCAACTCATTAATCCTCAAGATCAACCCACTACTTTTCAAATTAAAATCAGAAATAAGTTGTTGAAACCTTTAAGGCTGCCACTTCATCTTCATCCTTATCCTCCTGATTTCTTTAAATATCTTCCTCATTTTTCTGGGGAAGATCATGTTACAACTGAGAGGCATGTGCAGGCCTTTGAGAACTTTGTTGGTCAATTTGAGATTGCTCATGATGATGTTGCCATGATATTGTTCTCAAATTAGTTGTTTGGAGATGCTGTTGTGTGGCTTAAATGTTTGGGAGTTGACTCCATTGGTTCCTGGGTTGAATTATGCAATGCATTTTTTAAGTGGTGGGGTAAGAACAAGTCCCTTGATCAATACTGGGATGATTTTAATGCCTTGAGGAGAGGGGAAGAGGAAGCTTTGGTTGTCTTCAACATGAGGTTTTACAGTGTTTATCATAGTATGCCTATAGAGATCAGACCCACAGAGACTGCTTCCATGGTGTACTATGTCATGGCTCAACATTCAGAGCTTGTCCTTCTCTTGAGGGAAAGGAAATCTACATCTTTATCATAGTTATTCATGGATGTTGAGGAAGTAGAGGAGAACCTCTAAGCCTGTGGCAGGATTCAAAGTCAGTATCATCTCAATTCTGAACGTAAGGCAATTTTTACCTGTTGTCCCTATGAAGGAAAGATTGTGGATATCTTTGTATTCGACGTAGGTATCCATGAGAAGCGCTGTCTTGATGAAAATCATGTGTATGAACAAATAGGAGAATCAGTTACTACTATTATTGAAATAGATATTTTTAACAGTTATATTCTTGATGAAATTATTGATTTAAAGGCTGATCATAGATATGAAAGACAAACCCTTTTTTATGAATATCCTAGTGATGATGAGTAGCAAGCTTATTTTGTATTTGATCACCATGAAGACAGTAAGGATGATGCATAGGTTGGCCTTTTCACAGAGGACATAAAATTTGACCAAGAGCAACCCTTAGTTGAGGCACATGAAGAGGTCATTTATACACAGCTTGAAGTAAATCCACAACCATTAGTGGATCAACAACCACCTGCGTCCATCCTTATTCCACTTGTACCTACAGTTCACAGTAAGCATCTTCTGGACCCACAGATGCTTCTGGTTTTCTTTCAATCAAGTGTGCATGTAAGGGACATCAAGCAGAATGTCAACAACTTTGAAGAAGTGAAGGTAACCTTTCATAAGTTAATCATGCGGTGCCTTCAATTTCATGACCCTATCAATGCGTACATGAAGTTACACTTTTCAAATGATTTGGAGCATGCAGGCTTGATCTTTTTATCAACATTTGAAGGTAATATGGGTAATCATAAGGATAAAATTAGTCAGCTGCCACACTTTCCTTGTTTTTTATGGATCACTTGCAGTGAAGTGAAGGATTCGATTATCCAATAGTTTGAATGGTTATGGTGGAAGTTTTCCTTCAACTAACCCATTGTAAAGTCAGTTAGCTTAGGCCTTGTACATAAATAAGATCCTTCTGGAGCATGTGTGTTTGTTTTCCTTTTATAAGTAGAATAGTGTACATGTTGGCCTACAGCGAAATATTGTTTTGAGCCAGACTCCATAACCCAACAACTAAGGCATTGAAACTGCAAAAGGAGTTCTTAGAGCCTCACAAGGAGGTCTCTATCCCCCATGGAGCCTATATGTTAACACACGAATTTGCAGCCTACTTCATAGGACTCAAGCAGTAATTAAGGTTTACCCTCATGAGCATTGTGGTGTAAATCATGTGGCATTCTACCCATTATTTCCATGGGAAGAATGAAAATGTTTGAGTTATGAACAACTCAAACACCCTCAAAATCCAGTTGAAGGATGTTTTTTCGACCTCTTGGTCAAAATTTATCGCATAAAATTATCAAGGGCCACAGGCTGTAGCCATGAGCACAAAGCACAACAATTAGAGCGGCCTAATATGGACTCAAATCAAGCGAGCGAGTAAGTTCAGTTTTTGGCGGAGGAGATTCCATTCGAAGTTCATATTTGAGGTCCTCGGACGATTGAGATCATAAAGTTGCACAAAGTTTAACGTCAGACAAAGGTCCAAGCACCCAAAATCATCTGGACCGTTCAATTCAGAAGGGCACCTGGTGCAAGATTAGTGATTTTGTCATTTCGCGAGTCGAGAAAGTCCAGGGGTAGAGTCGTAAGGACTCGTGAAGTGAAAACTTGCGAAATGATCACAGTTGTTGATCAAAGAAGGGATTTGGACTGTATATTTGGTCCCAAGTAACTCACAAGTTCGGGTTTCGGGAGTAGGGAGGTGAGTATTCCTTCAACTTCCTGAGACGTGAAATCCCAATACGATCTGGACCGTTGGATCATGGGGAATCGTGGACCGTCGATCTGAGGAAAGCATGAAATCAGAAATCGAGAGAAGGGAGGTGAGTATTCCTTCAACTTCCTGAGACGTGAAATCCCGATACGCACCTTTTGGATAAGCACTTGGTCATAGTCAGGGTCACATTATTGAAGGTTAAGGAGAGGAGCTTGCACTCGCTAGGCTTGAGTTCGCGATTTCAGAAATCGAGAGAAGGGAGGTAAGTTTCCTTTCAAATTCCTGAGAAGCGAAACCCTGATACAATCTGGACCGTGGATCTTATAGGGATAGGTGGTAGTCGATCTGATGGTTCGCAGAAGTGAATTTTGGGAGTTTTGGGAGAAATCATGGTTGTTGGATGCATAGAATATCCGACCGTTAATATGAAGAAGGGAAATTTTGTAATATCAGGTATCGGGAGAGTGTATTCATGCAATGTAAAAACCCTCAAAACACGAAATTGTGATGTGCCCAGGAGTTGGGCCCATGGTCATAGCCCAAGGTCATATGGAAAATGGGCCCAAGAGGAAAGGATGGCACCCATAGCATAGAGTCGGCCAAGGTGGAGTTATGAGGAAGAAATTGCAGCCCTTGGATGCAAAGAAGATCTAGCTGTCCATCCAAGTCAGTTGATTTCGCAATATCGAGTATCGAGAGTTTGAAGTCAGGTGATGTGAAGGCTCTTGAAGCATGAAATCACGATGCACCAAGGATTTACGCCCATGGTCATGGCCCAAGGTCACATGCAGGACAAATGCGGTGAAGAAGATGTTGGCACCAGGAGCTTTGGGAGCGTGAAGGAAAGAGTGTGAATTTCATGAGACCTGCACCAGAAGTCGAAGATGCCCGTGTGAGTTAAAGATCGAGACTGTCATGGTTTCAAGATGTCGGGTTGACTTGAAGGCCTACTAGAAGTGCATGGTAGATCCATGAAAATTAAGTCTCATCGTAATCCCGATGAAGGAATTTAATGAAAAAAGGAGTGGTGGTTGAAACCTCTGCTCACTCCATAAATGGAAGGTATGGAAGGTCTGGCTGTGGGGACTGAACTGTCATCCTGTGGTACTCCCGTGAACAGATTTTCCTGCAACACCCATGCTAATCTGAGCTCACGTCTGACAGAAGAATTCCCGCACATTCTGACAGGGTGGGCACCGGCCGGAAGCATTGAATGTAGGGGTCCGATCATGCTCCTGGTAGTTGCAATAGTTTTAAGTATATATACTTAGTTTTGATATTTTTTTATGGTCGATAGTTGAGCTAAGCTCCCGTATTGTAATTTTTTAATGAAGCTTTGGTTCTTTGGTTATGTAACTTGATATGAGATTTCTTGTTTAATGAAATCCAACTTCTATTTCCATCTTATCTGTGTCTGATACTGAATTTTCATGATTGAAGGATTCGCATGAATTGTGGTGACTGTGTTGTAATGAATGTTTTATTGTAGTGCATTTATAGTGTTTTCAGTTTCCTAAAACTTTGAATTCAAGAGGATCTTGTTTTCAGATTTTTTCCTCCTTAGGCTGCTGGAAGACCTGATGTGCAGAGTAGACCTTTACGTCTTCTCCTCAATTTATTCCTCCTACTCACCTTTACTACAAATTACTGGATGAAGTTGATAAAGACCTCATTTGCTTGTGCATACTGCCCCAGTTTTCTAAGTTAAAACAATATTCTTCTCGAGTCTGCCCCATTTGACCTCTTTAAATCCATTAACCGTGACATATAAATTGATGGGTATTAGGATTACCTCTGCTACAATCCAGAGGTTACTTCTGGTGCTAATAGGATGGAGTAGGTAAGGATTGAGTTTGAGTCAAAGCCGGGCATCTCGTATGAAAATGGAGGGCCCATCGCACTCTGTGTAAATGAAGCAGTGGTCGTCATTGATGACGGTATCAGACCACTACCTGAAGTAGAGGGAGTTGAGACCACTGTGGTTAGAACTGGCGAAGGTGGGTTAGGAGGCAACATAATCCCTGTGGTAGTTTCCAAAACAGGACTATGAGGACTCCTAGACGAAGTAGAAACATTTGCTTCCATGGCTGCTTGTAAGACTAACTGGCGCTCGACAGGTGTCACCTTAGGAAGGAAAACTTGTACTAATATTGGCGCTGACAAGTCAGTGTTCAAAGGGTTGGATGGCTCGAGATCTTCTGATCCAAGGTCAGAAATAGTAGGTTCCTTCGAAGTCAAGTAATCTCCTCTCATAGCAAGTTCAAACATAGTTTCTGCGGCCCAGTCGCTTCGAATGACCGTTGTTGGTCAAGTCTTTGCCGTAACGATGGCGGTGGTGGCTCTAACGCAACTGACGATAGGCCCTGAAGCCTTCACTACCGATGAAGCTATGGATCTTCCACTTTTTGAAAATATCAATGACACATGAAGGAACAATTAGAAGATTATGAGAAATTGAAAGCAGAATTGGATCACACAAAAGGGGAGCTACTATTGACAACAAAAAAGTTGAAGAAGTTTGAAAAAAGCACTAAAAAATTAGATGAGATCCTTAGAAGTCAAAGATCTCCAAATGAAAAGACAAGACTAGGATACAATGACAGTTTGAAGACAACAAAACAAGAGAAGGAAGTTGAAAATGATAAAACCAACACTCCAGAACAAGTTGAACAACAAGATAGAAAACTAGAATTCAAAAGGAATGAGACATCAAGACGATCCTCTCCCATCAGGTATGAAAGCAATCATTATGAAGGAAACTACAAAAGAATAGATCATGAACCCAGATGGACCACACCACAAAGAATATCACTTACGCCCAGGTATCAAAATTTCTTTCTTGGACATTGTTATACTTGTGGAAATTTTGGACACAAGGCAATCAATTGTAGAATCAATGAAATGAATAACTATGCAAGCTACATGAATGGTGAAAATAGTAGATAT
>JASDQU010013830.1:77263-92029 GCA_032191745.1 Picea mariana | reverse complement strand
ACTTGATTAGCTAGAGTATCTGTCATTTGATTTAATATCCTAGGAACATGGATATACGTAATGTAATCAAATTAGCATTCTAAGAGATGTACCCTAAGGAAACGTCGATGCAAAGAAGGATCATAAACATGGTAGACTCTATTTAAATAGGACACAACCAGCTGAGCATCTAAGTAGACCCAGAGGTGAGAAATTCCATGCGACAAAGCATCATGAAGCAACTCTATCACTACATTGTACTCGACGACATTGTTTGTGGCGTCACCTAGACAGATACCTCCGGAAGATAACAACTGGCCTTCAAGTGTGAAAATCACCCAAGCTATGGAAGAAAGCGTCCGAGTGTGTTGGCTAGCACTGTCCGCGAACCCAAAGAACACCTCTGATTCACTTGAGATCTGCCACAGTGAAAAATATGACATAAATAACGACACGTCCATAAAACAAAAAAGATAAAAAACTGTATAAGAACTATACATATGTACAAGAAGTCACCTAGGTGACCAAACCTAAGAGTAATACTTCTTGAGGTAGAGTCCATTTCTAGGCTCCTCCAAGGCATTTCCCTCAAAGTCAACCAGATGATAAGCGCCCTTCTTTAAGACCTCTTTCACGATGAAAGGTCTAAACCATATGGGTTTGAACTTGCCTACCCCTAGGGGATATTTGTCTTGATCATAGACCATGACAAGATTGCCTTTGGATAAAATCTGAGGATGAACAAACCGATCATATTGACACTTGACTTATTGCATATGAGCCTCATTGGCTGAGGTTGCATCACGACATTTCTCATCGAGCTGCTAACAAGAGTTCCTCAAGTAGTGAAGTGTTTGGTAGTAACTCCACTACCAAATTTAAAGATGGGATCTGACACTCAATAGGAAAGACTGCTTCTAGCCCGTATACGAGTTGAAAAGGTGAGAAACCGAGGGTAGTATTTACAAACTTTTGATAGGCCCATAATGCCAAGTACAACATCAAATTCCAGTTTGACTTGGCAGAATTGATCGTTCATTGAAGAATAGTCTTGAGAGACTTATTCACAATTTCCACCTAACAATTCGTTTGTGGGTAGTAGGGTGATGAATGTTCTTTCCTCAACCCAAGATTTTATGTTAACTCAGACATCATTTTGTTTTGTAAGTGACTACCATGGTCAATGACAATCTCCTTCGGGATGACGAACCTTGCTACTATCTGGTTAAAAATGAAGAGAGTTGTTGTTTCTCCATCATTGTTAAATGTTGGCATAGCCTCAACCCACTTTGTGAAGTAGTCTACCACTACAATGATATAATCATTCCTGCTGGCTGAAGCCGAGTGACATGTAGTAAAATCAATCCCCCACTTAGTGAAGGGACCAACAAAAATGATGGAACACATGGGAGCAGGATGTGCCCTCATCTTCCGAGAGAAGATCTGACACGAGTGGCACTTCTTAACCGACTCAATGCAATATTTGATTAACATAGGCCAAAATTAACCGGTACGTAGAATCTTTTGGGTTTTTGCCAACCCAGATGAATGAACACCACATGCTCTAGTGTGGCAGTCATTCAGAACGAGCTCTTCTTACTCGTGTATAAGGCACCGACGAAGAATGTAATCTACACTTCGACGATACAAAGTGTCATTGAGTATGAGATAGTTTCATGCCTGATTGCAAATTTTTCGATGCTCGTCATGAGAAGAAGAAGCAGGGAAATTCAAAGTCCAGAGATAGACTAGTATATCTCCATACCATGGGTCTGAAGATCTGATCAGAAAAATATCTCCTTTTATAGGCAATTCTTCGAGCGTGTCATCACTAGATTCAACTAGAAGTTATGAAATAAGTTTCGCAAAGACCAACGACTGTTTGGATTTCGCGGAGACAAAATCCAAGTAAAATTCTTGGAGAATTACAATCCATCTACTGATCTTTCTGCCAATGACCCATCATGTCAACACATATTGAAAGGGGTTCACAACGACAATGACAGTTGTCTTGCGAAGAAGAATGTAATGATGGAACCGCTGGACAACACACACTACTACAAAAACAAGCTTCTTAACATGGGAATAGTTGAGTTCCAGCAAAACCAGGCCTCGACTTAGGTAATAAATAACATACTCCTCGAGAAGATCATCCTATTGAACCAAGACCATGCCTATGGTCAACTCTGCATTGCCAAGTACAACAAGAAATATTTGTTATAATAAGGAGGTTGGAGCAGAGGGTCAGATGTAAGGGTGTGTTTCAACGCTTCAAAAGAGGGTTGAGCAGCTTCATCCCAAAAAAAGGGACTCCCTTTTTCAATAAACACATGAACCCTTTAGTGATCTCGACATAGTTCACAACAAATCACCGAAGAAAGTTTTCTTTCCCTTGTAAGCTCTGAACCTAGGGTATTGTGCACAGGGGAGGAAACTGAACTAGCTCCTCAACCTTAATAGGATCAACCATGATACCTATTATCAAAACAATGAAACCTAAGAGATGACCCGACGTTATGCAGAAACTACATTTGTTAGGATTCAAGTGAATTAATAGGACAATACCTATCTCCAGTCATAGTCAACACAAATTCACCTGCCTCTATTCTTCTTAACTTCGGGAGGAAGTAAGATCTATGATGGAGATCATCACAGGGTTTGTTCGTACTAGTCAATACCTCGAGAATTTCCTCGTTTGAGGGAAAGACAAGGTCTAAAGAATATGTAGTGGAAAGGGAACCTTGAGCCCAGTTGGGCTCGATAATTGGATCTAACTCCTATGCGAAATTTGGATCGGGGTCGGTCGAATCTTGATGGACAATGCTGTACATAAATTCTGCCGTGGACAAGGGCATGGCCATGCCAGAATTCTCTGTCCCTTCCATTGAGGCTGATGGGGAAGGAAGAGTCCACGGGTCATGAAAGTAATTCATTCGAAATGATGAAATTTGAATTTTTTTATCCCTAAGCTAGTCGGGGGAAGATGATATAAACTTGACATTTCCAGAAGGATGTGAGTAATCAAAAGTACCCATGAACTATGGACACAAACCAACCCCTATGTTGATAGTGTTGGGTTGAGGATTATCAATCATCGGAACCATGGATGCCCCCGATGAAGGATCAGGACAAGAGAAGGAAAAATGGTCACTGGTCACAATTCGACCCTCATGTGGAAACAACAAGACCCGAAAAACTATAGCAACCACTGCATGCATTGCATAGGTCCAAATCCTTCCTAGCAAAAGGTTGTATTCGAGAGGTGCATTGACCACTTCAACTTCGATGCACATGTTCTTCCCTCCTAACTGCACAGGGAAAGAAGGGATGATTCTATGTGTTCTGAATGAACGATCATCGAATGCTGTAAGAAACATAGGCGACGGAGACAAAATAGGTTGGCCAATGGCCTTCCAACACGCCAACGACATCATGCAAGTCGAGGCACCCTCATCAACCACCATACGGAAGATATTCCAAGTAAAATATTTCATGTTGTAAGCCACTACTATCTGAAATGCAATGTGGTAAGGAAGATAAGGTTTCAAGTCGGTTGGATCGAGAAAGATTGCTCCCAGGTTACAAGTCTCTATAGATCCCGAGGAGGATAACATAGCTTTTCTTTTTGAAGGGTAGCCTTGGAGGACTTCCAAAGCAGACATCGCACAAGGGGTTTGTGCCAAATCTTGCACAACGGAGTAGTTCTGGTCAACCCTCACGTTCAAATTATGAGAATCTTTCTTGAACACACCTTTGGGGATGTGTGTCATTGTTTCTCCCATCGTCTTTTCAAACTAGAGATGAATTGGTGGGTTTGTGGCTTCTTTACCATTTTCAACATATTTTGACATTCCGTAATCTCGGGCCCTGGTCGCTATATGAGTGCCACCTTTCAACATGTAAACATTTGCAGCCAAGGTATTACCAATAGACGCAGGGGGTCCCTGACTGCCCCCTTCTGCGCTCAAGGATGCTGAGGCTTGAGCCATGTTTTGCCCATGTGGAAATGGGTTCGTCAACACAATAGGTTGTTTTTGCGCCAATATCTTCAGAGCCTCCACAAGTGAGGGCACAGGTGAGTCGAATGGTACTCCATGCAAAGGTTACACAGATACTTCGAATTTCTCTTCTTTGTTTCCCCCCACTAGCACTATTATTATCCTTTTCCCCCCTTTACCCTTCTTGTTCTATTGTTTTTTATTTCCTTCAGGATGCTGGTTGGCCTTCAAGTTCGTCAACTGCACACTATGTACGACCGATGTTTGGGTTGGGGGAATAGCCAAAGCAGAGTTCTGGCTTTCCGTCGTCTGTTGTATCGACAATTGTTGCAATTGATTTCACAACAGATCGGTGGAATTTCCTTGTGCTAAGCCCACTATACCATCAGCATGTGGTCTAGAATTTTGTTTGGCCTTGTTGAGGATGGATTGTGGTGCATATGGAAATATATCATAGAGTAAGCTAGACTGAGAGTAAATAAGTTTGAGCTGTTGCACTCTCATTACCGCCTCCTCCTCTGAAAACACTCCTAAAGTTGCAACATCCTTGGATAAAACTGGTACTAAGGACTTCAGGAACCACTCCAATAAGAAATCCGGTGGGACTTGTACCTTAATCAATCTCTTCCCATGCCACCATTCTCATATGTGACTAAAGATGTGATCGACATTAGTCTACTCAAAGTTGGTCAGCAATTCGGTGCCTTCATCACATCTCATGGGTAACTGGAAATGGTTTAGGAAGAATATCACCAAGACATTAAAGTAAGAATACCTTTAGTGGTCGAGCTCAATATACCATTTCATGGCACCCCTGATAAGAGTGCATTGAAACAAGCGCAACTGTATGGAGTCGTCTCATAGCAAGTTTGACAAGCACCATAAGTGGAAGGTTGTCATGTGATCACCTCGGTGTTCACCAGGCTTTCCTTTGAATTTTGGAATATCCGAGGGCAACTTAATTGGCATGGGGGGCCAACGCAAATCATAAAAAATTGGTTCATAAAGAAACCTTGACAAGTATGGTAGATGTAGCATTGCCAAGAACCATAGTTTAGGTTGGGTACTATGTATAGGAAAAAGGGGGCCTAGAGTTTGACTAGCACCAGGTTGTCAGAAAACATTGGGTTGCTAGCCAAGGTTCTGGTAGAAACCGTGGCCTTGACCAGCATATGGAAATTGCGTTTGTTGGAAAATCATTGGCTGAATCCCATAGTTGGATGACATGGGTTGGAGGGGGATTTCTCCCTGTGTTGTGTTCCAAGGATTTTGGAAGGGGATGGCCCCAACTAATCTGACGGGCATATGTATTGATCCATGCCTGGGTTTCCATTGACCATGGAAGGGGTTTCCCCTGACCAACATCCCTTGCAAGGAAACTGATCCCTGCCAAGGATTTCAAAGTCCTTGTGAGGAGAAAACTCCTGTACTTGCCCCTTATTGTGTAGGAATAGTACCATGCATGTGATTCTGTTTCCCAAAGCTGGGGTTTCCCCCAGCCAAGATGACAACTGAAGAAAAGGCGTTATTACCAAATACACCAAAAAAAGAGAATGAAATGGATCCCATCGGCGTAGTGTAAGATGAAGGTCCTAAACTTCATGCTCCAAACAAGTTGTAGTTATTGTTCGGCCTGATGGGTTGCTGGAAAGCACCACCAAGTGAGGGGGATGTAGGAGGTATATGACCCCTGCCGTAAGGGATAGCATTGAAGGGGACTGAAGTGCCCCCGATAGACCCTTGCATGGGAGTGTTTGAGCTCCCTGCCCCCAGACCCATGGTCTGTAGGGTGTGTTAACACATGAATTTTCATCCTACTTCATAGCACTCAAGCAATAATTAAGGTTTACCCTCAAGAGCATTGTGGGGTAAATCATGTGGCATTCTGCCCATTATTTCCACAGGAAGAATGAAAATGTTTGAGGTTTGAAAAACTCAAACACCCTCAAAATCCAATTGAAGGATGTGTTTTTGACCCCTTGGTCAAAAGTTATCGCATAAAATTATCAAGGGCCACATACCACAACCATGAGCACAAATAGAAACACTTAAAGAGGCCTAATATGGACTCAAATCAAGTGAGTGAGTAAGTTTAGTTTTTGGCGAAGGAGATTCCATTCAAAGTTCAGATTTGCGGTCTTCAAGCGATCAGGATCATAAAGTTGCACGAATTTTAATGTTAGACAGAGGTCTAAGCACCTAAAATCATTCAGACCATTTAATTCACAAGGGCACGTGGCGTAGGATCAATGATTTCATGGTTTTGTGAGTCGAGAAAGTCCAGGGGCAGAGTTGTAAGGACTCATGAAGTGAAAACTCATGAAATGATCACAGTCGTTGATCAAAGGAGGGATATGGACCGTAGATTTGGTCCCGAGGAACTCACAAGTTCAAGTTTTGGGAGTAGGGAGGTGAGTATTCCTTCAACTTCCTAAGATGTGAAATATTGATACGATCTGGACCATTAGATAATGAGGAATCGTGGACCGTCGATCTAAGGCAAGCGTGAAATCATAAATCGGGAGAAGGGAGGTGAGTATTCCTTCAACTTCCCGAGACACAAAATCTTGATACGCACCTTTTAGTTAAGCGCTTAGTCATAGGCGGGGTCACATTGTTGAAGGTTAAGGAGAGAAGCTAGCACTCGCTAGGCTCCAGTTCATGATTTTAGAAATCGGGAGAAGGGCAGTGAGTGGCCTTTCAACTTCCCGAGACGCGAAATCCTGATACGATCTAGACCGTGGATCTTATAGGGACATGTGGCAGCCGATATGATGGTTCGTGGAAGTTAATTTTGGGAGTAATCATGGCCTTCATATGCATAGCATATCCAACCATCAATCTAAAGAAGGGAAATTTCACAATATCAAGTATCGAGAGAGTGTAGTCATGCAATGTGAAAACCCCTAAATCACGAAATTGTGATGCGCCCAAGAGTTGGGCCCATGCTCACAGCCTGAGGTCATATGGAAAATGGGCCCATGAGGAAAGGTTGGAACCCATAGCGTAGAGCCAGCCAAGGTGGAGTTCCAAGGAAGAAATTATATCCATCTAATGCAAAGCAGATCCAGTCGTCCATCCAAGTTAGTCGATTTTGCAATATCAGGTATCGGGAGTTTGAAGTCAAGTGATGTGAAGGCCCCCAAAGCGTGAAATCGTGATGCACCAAGGAGTTGGGCCCATGGTCATGGATCGAGGTCACATGCAAGAAAAATGTGGTGAAGGAGACTCTGGCACTAGGAGCTTTGGGAGCATGAAGGAAAGAGTGTGAATTTCATAAGACCTGCACCAAAAGTCGAAGATCCCCGTGTGAGTTAAAGATCGAGACCGTCATGGTTTCAAGGTGTCGTGTTGACTCGAAGGGACGCTAGTAGCGCATGGTAGATCCCTGAATGTTAAGTCCCATCCTAATCCTAATGAAGGAAGTTAATGAGAAAAGAGCGGTGGTTGAAACCTCGACTCACTCCATAAATGGAAGGTCCGTCTGTGGGGACTGAACTGTCATATTGTGGTACTCCTACGAGCAGATTTTCTTGCAATACCCATGTTGATCTGGGCTCACGTTTGACAGAAGAATGCCCGTGCATTCTGACAGGGCGGGCACTGACCAGAAGCTTTGAATGCAGGGGTCCGATCACGCTCCTGGTAGTTTCAACAGTTTTGAGTATATATACTTAGTTTTGATATTTTGTTATGGTCAATGGTTGAGCTAAGCTCTCGTATTTTAATGTTTTAATGAATCTCTAGTTCTTTGGTTATGTAACTTGATATGATATTTCTTGTTTAATGAAAGCCAACTTCTATTTCCATCTTATTTGCATCTGATACTGAATGTTCATGATCAAAGGATTAACATGAGTTGTGGTGACTTTATTGTAATGAATGTTTGATTGCAGTGCAGTTATAGCGTTTTCAGTTTTCTGAAACTTCGAATTCAAGAGGATATTTTTTTTAGAGTTTTTCCTCCTTAGGCTGCTGGAAGACCTGATGTCCAGATCAAACCTTTACATCTTCTCCTCAATTTCTTCCTCCTACTCACCTTTACTACAACTTACTGGTTGAAGTTGATCAAGACCTTATTTTCTTGTGCATACTGCCCCAATTTTCTGAGTTAAAATGATATTCTCTTGAGTCTACCCCATTTGACCTCTTTAAATCCATTAAACGTGGCATATAAAGTGGTGGGTACTGGGCTTACCTCTGCCGCAATCTAGAGGTGACTTCTAGTGCTAACATTTATAGCACCGTTGTCGGGGATGAATTGAATATTTTTCCTAGGTAGAATGAAAATGAACTTCTGATTCTGAAGGTGCATCAGAAATCATAACCTTTGAAGATTGTTCTTGCACCTAGCGACTCCACTGAGGTGACTCCATTGTCTCAACTCCACTGATTCAGTATGGATTCTTCTAGCTACACCTGGTATCCTTTGGGAGGAAACAATGATCATCTCAGGTCTTTGATGGTGAACAAAGACTAGACACACTCATTATGCATATCATTCACCTAGCGAATCCACAATCAAAGACTCCACTGGGGAGGATGTTGTTGACAGAAAGATGACCATACCAAAGGGGAAGACTAGGTATCATTTTATGAGCTTTATCCATGAAATATTGTTCTTGTTTATCAACTCATTTTTCTTTTTCCCTTCACATATAAGGAGTATTATCCTCTGATTTGTCTATTCAGATGATAATAGGCCTTCCTTTATTTATCCATCCTTTGAAGAAGACAACATTCCCTCTTCTTGTGTTGAAGATACCAATCTAGTGTCTTCACCTCTGCCTATTCATAAAAGTGAGATCTATATTGCATCTCCTCTTGATATTGATCACCCTTGTAACCCTGAGGAGGTTGAAAATAATTCATAGTCTTCTCAAATCTCATTACCCTCTGTTATTCCTGCTGAGCCTTTTCATCAACTCGTTAATCCTCATGATCAACCCACTGCTTTTCAAATTAAAGTCAGAAATAAGTTGTTTAAACCTTTAAGGCTGCCACTTCATCTTCATCCCTATCCTTCTGATTTCTTTAAATATATTCCTCATTTTTCTGGGGAAGATCATGTTACAGCAGAGAGGCATGAGGAGGCCTTTGAGAACTTTGTTGGTCAATTTGAGATTTCTCATGATGATGTTGCCATGGGATTGTTCTCAAATTCGTTGTTTGGAGATGTTGTTGTGTGGCTTAAATGTTTGGGAGTTGACTCCATTGGTTCCTGGGTTGAATTATGCAATGTATTTTTGAAGTGGTGGGGGTAAGAACAAGTCCCTTGATCAGTACTAGGATGATTTTAATGCCTTGAGGAGAGGGGAAGAGGAAGCCTTGGCTGTCTTCAACATGAGGTTTTACAGTGTTTATCATAGTATGCATGTAGAGATCAGACCCACAGAGACTGCTGCCATGGTGTACTATGTCATGGCTCAACATTCAGTGCTTGTTCTTCTCTTGAGAGAAAGAAAATCTACATCTTTATCACAATTATTCATGGATGTTGAGGAAGTAGAGGAGAACCTCTGAGCTTGTGGCAGTATTCAAAGTCAGTATCTTCTCAACTCTGAATGTAAGGAAATTTTTACCTGATGTCCCTATGAAGGAAAGACTGTGGATATCTTTTTATTCGACGTAGGTATCCATGAGTAGCCCTGTCTTGATGAAAATCATGTGTATGAACAACTAGAAGCAACAATTACTACTATTATTGAAATAGAAATTTTTAACTGTTATATTCTTGATGAAATTACTGATTTAAAGGTTGATCATAGATATTAAAGACAACCCCTTTTTGATGAATATCCTAGTGATGATGAGCATCAAGATTACCTTGTATTTGATCACCATGAAGACAGTAAGGATGATGCATAGGTTGGCCTTTTCACGGAGGACATAAAATTTGACCAGGAGCAACCCTTAGTTGAGGCACATGAAGAGGTCATTTATACACAGCCTGAAGTAAATCCACAACTATCAGTGGATCAGCAGGCACCTATGTCCATCCTTATTCCACTTGTACCTACAGTTCACAATAAGCATCTTTTGGACCCACAAATGCTTATGGATGTCTTTCAATCAAGTGTGCATGTAAGGGACATCAAGCAGGATGTCAACATCTTTGAAGAAGTGAAGGTAACCTTTCATAAGTTAATCATGCACTGCCTTCAGTTTCATGACCCTATTAATGAGTACATAAAGTCACACTTTTCAAATTCTTTGGAGCATGCAGGCTTGATCTTTTTATCAACATTTGAAGGTAGTATGGGTAATCATAAGGATGAAATTAGTCAGCTGCCACACCTTCCTTGTTTTTTATGGATCACTTGTAGTGAAGTGAAGGATTCGATTATCAAACAGTTTGAATGGTTATGGTGGAATTTTTCCTTCAACTAACCCATTATAAAGTCAGTTAGCCTAGGCGTTGTACATAAATAAGCTCCTTCTGGAGCATGTGTGTTTGTTTTCCTTTTATAAGTAAAATAGTGTACATGTCGGCCTTCAACGAAATGTTTTGAGCCAAACTCCATAACCCAACAACTAAGGCACTGAAACTACAAAAGGATTTCTTAGAGCCTCACAGGGAGGTCTCTATCCCCCATGGAGTCTATATGTTAACACACGAATTTGCAGGCTACTTCTTAGGACTCAAGTAGTAATTAAGGTTTACCCTCATGAGCATTGTGGTGTAAATCATGTGGAATTCTGCCCATGATTTCCACGGGAAGAATGAAAATGTTTGAGGTCTGAACAACCCAAACACCCTCAAAATCCAGTTGAAGGATGTGTTTTCGATCTCTTGGTCAAAATTTATCGCATAAAATTATCAAGGGCCACAAGCCGCAACCATAAGCACAAAGCACAACACTTAAAGCAGCCTAATATGGACTCAAATCAAGCGAGCGAGTAAGTTCAGTTTTCGACGGAGGAGATTCCGTTTGAAGTTCATATTTGAGGTCCTTAGGCAATCGAGATCATAAAGTTGTACGAAGTTTAATGCCAGTCAAAGGTCCAAGCACCCGAAATCATCTGGACCATTTAATTCAGAAGGGCACGTGGCGCAAGATCAGTGATTTCACGGTTTTGCGAGTTGGGAAAGTCCAGGGGTAGAGTTGTAAGGACTCGTGAAGTGAAAACTCATGAAATAATCGCAGTTGTTGATCAAAGAAGGGATCTGGACCGTATATTTGGTCCCGAGGAACTCGCAAGTTCGGGTTTTGGGAGTAGGGAGGTGAGTATTCCTTCAACTTCCTGAGACACAAAATCCTGATATGATCTGGACCGTTGGATCATGGGGAATTGTGGATCATTGATCTGAGGCAAGCGTGGAATCAGAAATCGAGAGAAGGGAGGTGAGTATTCCTTCAACTTCCCGAGACGTGAAATCCTGATACGCACCTTTTGGATAAGCGCTTGGTCATAGTCAGGGTTGCATTGTTGAAGGTTAAGGAGAGGAGCTGGTGCTCGCTAGGCTCTAGTTCGTGATTTCGAAAATCGGGAGAAGGTAGGTAAGTTTTCTTTCAAATTCTTGAGAAGCGAAACCCCGATATGATTTGGACCGTAAATCTTATAGGGACAGGTTACAGTCGATCTGATGGTTTGCGGAAGTGAATTTTGGGAGTTTTGGGAGCAATCGTGGCCGTTGGATGCATAGAATATCCAACTGTCGATCTGAAGAAGGGAAATTTTGCAATATCAGGTATCGGGAGAGTGTATTCATGCAATGTGAAAACCCTCAAAACGCGAAATTGCAATGCACCTAGGAGTTGGGCCCATGGTCACAGCCCGAGTTCATATGGAAAATGGGCCTAGGAGGAAAGGTTGGCACCCATAGAATAGAGTCGGCTAAGGTGGAGTTGTGAGGAAGAAATCATAGTCGTCAGATGCAAAGAAGATCTAGCCGTCCACCCAAGTTAGTTGATTTCGCAATATCGAGTATCGGGAGTTTGAAGTCAAGTGATGTGAAGGCCCCCAAAGCATGAAATCATGATGCGCCAAGGATTTGGGCCCATGGTCATGGCCCAAGGTTGCATTCAGGACAAATGTGGTGAAGGAGATGCTTGCACCAGGAGCTTTGGGAGTGAGAAGGAAAGAGTGTGAATTTCATGAGACCTGCACCAGAAGTCGAAGATGCCCGTGTGAGTTAAAGACCGATATTGTCATGGTTTCAAGGTGTCAGGTTGACTCGAAGGGCCTCTAGCAGTGCATGGTAGATCCATGAATGTTAAGTCCCATCCTAATCCCGATGAAGGAAGTTAATGAAAAAATGAGTGGTGGTTGAAACCTCCGCTCACTCCATAAATGGAAGGTATGGAAGGTCTGGATGTGGGGACTGAACTGTCAACCCGTGGTACTCCTGCGAGAAGATTTTCCTACAACACCCATGTTGATATGAGCTCGTGTATGAAATAAGAATTCCTGCACATTCTGACAGGGCGGGCATTGATCGAAAGCTTTGAATGTAGGGGTCTAATCCCGCTCCTTGTAGTTGCAACAATTTTAAGTATATATACTCAGTTTTGATATTTTGTTATGGTCAATAGTTGAGCTAATCTCTCGTATTGTAATGTTTTAATGAAGCTCTGGTTCTTTGGTTATGTAACTTGAGATGAGATTTCTTGTTTAATGAAATCCAACTTCTATTTCCATCTTATTTGCGTCTGATATTGAATGTTCATGATCGAAGGATTCACATGAATTGTGGTGACTGTGTTGTAATGAATGTTTGATTGCAGTGCATTTATAGTGTTTTCAATTTCTTAAAACTTCGAATTCAAGAGGATCTTGTTTTCATATTTTTTCCTCCTTAGGCTGATGGAAGACCTGATGTCCAGATTAGACCTTTACATCTTCTCCTAAATTTATTCCTCCTACTCACCTTTACCACAACGTACTGGCTGAAGTTGATAAGGACCTCATTTGCTTGTGCATACTGCCCTAGTTTTCTAAGTTAAAACTATATTTTCTTGAGTCTGCCCCATTTGACCTCTTTAAATCCATTAACCGTGACATATAAACTGATAGGTATTGGGCTTATCTCTATTGCAATCCAGAGGTGACTTCTGGTGCTAATAGGATGGAGTAGGTAAGGACTGAGTTCGAGTCAAAGCCGGGCATCCCGTATGAAAATGGAGGGCCCATCGCACTCTGTGTAAATGGAGCAGTGGTCGTTGTTGATGACAGTATCAAGCCACTACTCGAAGTAGAGGGAGTCGAGACCACTGTGGTTTGGAAGGTGGGTTAGGAGGCAACATAATCCCTGTGCTAGTTTCCAAAATGGGAGTATGAGGACTCCCATATGAAGTAGCAACATTTTCTTCCATGGCTTCTTGTAAGACTAACTAGAGCTCAATAGGTATCACCTTAAGAGGGACACCTTGTACTAATATTGGAGCTGACAAGTCAATGATCAGAGGGTTGGCTAGCCCGAGAGCTTCTACTCCAAGGTCATAAACAATAGGTTCCTTCGAAGTCGAGTAATCTCCTCTCAGAGAAAGTTCAGGCACAATTTTTACGGCCCAGTTGCTTCGAATGACCCTTGTTGGTCAAGTCTTCACCGTAACGATGGAGGTGGTGGCTCTAACGCATCTGACGACAGGCCCTGAAGCCTTCACGACCGATGAAACTCTTGATCTTCTACTTTGTGAAAATATCAATGAAACATTAAGGCTTTAAATATCATTTAAAACCAAGCACACACTAGAAAAAATCCTATAAGATAAACCAAGCAAACCACTATCTAGTAGGAAGAACAATTAAGCCAGCCAACACTAGAGCAAATTACCAGTGCAAGTGAAAATTGAACAT
Organism: Picea mariana; assembly: GCA_032191745.1. Lineage (NCBI taxonomy): Eukaryota > Viridiplantae > Streptophyta > Pinopsida > Pinales > Pinaceae > Picea > Picea mariana. The sequence goes on along the minus strand of JASDQU010013830.1, from coordinate 78,251 downwards.
GGAAGCACCCTCTGGGTATACTCTGCAAAGTGTGACTCGACGTCTGCCCTAGGTACCATAGTATACTCCTACAGTCACCTATGTAAGTCCCTAGAATATAGGCAACTAAGTTTCCATCTCGCAAACAGTCACCAGGCGGGTACAATTGATAGTCGGGTGGACCACATTGAGCAAGATAACAAGTTTGAAACCTATTGAGGGTATTGAAAGAAAGTGGTCTGGAATAAAACATAGGATATCAAATGGATTTGAAGTCCACGAATCTTCGTAGGAAAATGCAGGTGATAGTATTCCCAAGAAAGATACTCAATATGTGTTCCCCACTACATTTAGTCCAACTTTGGAGGGGTTATCTCCGCTGCCTTTCCTCACATGACCTCGTGTTTATCCCATGTGTTAGAGGGGGGTCCCAGATAAATTTCACGTCACTGAAATTTAACACTCCCTAAATCTGACTCCAATGTTTGTTTAACGGCCTTGAAGAGTTTCCTCTCCAACCTAATTCAAGGCTCTAACCCTAAACTAGTTGGTTGACCCTACAAACATATAAGTCTAATTAATTTTAGATTTAGTGTTCCTTTTAATGGCTTGTTTTACTCAAAGGATATGGTGGTGAAACTAGTGATGTTATGAGAGACGAAAAGAGGAGAAAAAGATGAAACTTGAAAGCAAAATTACTTCTAGTCAAAAGTAAAGATTTACAAATAACTCTTTGTAACCAACTTTTCTTTAACTAATTTGTTTTTCAAGATCTTTAAAAAGAAGACCTAAAACAAAATTTTGCTTGACTACAAGCTACTTAAGTTTCAAGAAATTAGTAAAGAACTTAAAAAATGAACTCTTTTTCCTTTCTAGTAAAATAACTAACTCCAACTACTTTACCAAACTAAAAATGATTTTTTTTTTTTTTTTTGAAAATGCTTCAAAGAGAAAAACTGAAATAAATCTTTTTTTCTTTTTTTTCAAAGCAAATAAAAGGGTTAAAAAG
>JASDQU010013830.1:63712-76990 GCA_032191745.1 Picea mariana | reverse complement strand
AACCAAATACGTTATTGTTGCTTCAACAGCCTGCGTATGTATGTGGGTTGTTTACTGAACATAACGTGTATGTACGCAGGATGACCCAAATCACTACGTGTACACCTCTGTATCTTCTTAAAAAAGAAAGAAAACAAATAGTATTATAGGGTAGGGAGAACTGGTATGGTACCTGAAGGTGACCATAATCCCTTAAAAGACTCAGAAGACTCAATAGAAACTTGAAAGGCAGAAAAAACCAATCAGACAACCCAAAATCCCCTAAAAAACCCTAGAGGCTTCCCCATTATGGTCACTAGTTATGCTAGCGGGAAAACCCCCCTATGACTACACCAGGGCTCATAATGTAGGCAAATCAATTAACCATCTAAAAGTCAACTACTTCTCTAAACTACCCCAAACATACCAAAAATTATACAAGAAAAGAAAAGATGAGGGAGATCGGGTAACTATACCTCTACTCTGCGTCCGGTGATGATCCCCTTCTTGAAAGTTTTGTTGACTGCACGTCTCCTCCCAGGGCTGAACTTCATTAAAATATAGACAAAAATAAATCTACAAGCATCCTATTTCATATACAAATTAGGGTTAGGTGTTAGAATCTCAAAACATAAACCAATAAAAGCATTAAGTACACCATGATTTGGGACAGGAAAAGTCTTCTTTTATTAATAACTCAATAATTATACCTTTACAATAAAAGACGGCTATCGCTTCGTGAACCTGGTATGGGATCCTCTTCACCAATATCCAAGTTCACCTTTGTATGGATTCTCCTCTCAACCTTATGATCTCTTCTTGGGAAGTAAATGGGATTTGATGGAGGAAGAAGGGCTAGTGGGGGAATGCTGAGGCAATTCTCACAAAAGGGTTGCAATAACTTGGGAAAGGAGGGGATGTGAAATCAAGCAGAGTTTCACTGTTCTTATGTCTAGATGTGAAATAAGACCCCCAAAACTCCTTTTCTATGACAAAAATATGGTTATTTGGTTGGGTGACGGGCTATAGGAGGTTGATTAGTTGGGAAACTACCCAATAGCCTGTAATCTCAACGAATTCCTTGTAACTTTTATTTTTTTTGTAACTTTTGCAAGTATACATGGGTTGTAATGGTGCAACATGCATATGTATGCGAGTTGTAGTGGTGCAACAAGCGTATGTACGCGGGAAATAATGGTGCAGGGCATGTACATCTTCAAAAAATTGGTTTTTAAGAAGAGAAACTCAATAGTGCTTTGGAAAAAAATGCAAGTAAGAGGGCCAAAAGCCATGTATGCATGTGTAGACAAATTTAGGGTTATAACACCAAAAATAGAACCATTTTTTGGCTCAAGTTTGGAGACCAAGGTGCTCAGATGTTATCAATAAAGGTATCGTTATAGTCTAGTTGCGCTGGAATATTCAACCTTTCTCAAGGGAAGGATGTATCACTCGAAGTACAACCGATACTTTGTGTGATAAAGTGAATTGCAGAGGACACATAATCAAATCTAGCACATTATGGCACAGATCCGTACTCAGGTGTAAAGAGACCATAGCATAGGTATCCTTAGATCGATAAAGACAGTGAAAAATTTGTGTTCCGCAACATTAAAGTGAACACATGCATTATATAAGTTATTAAAACAATAACTCAATTAGTAAATACACAAAACGGGATAGGTTACATGAAAGTATATCAATCAATCATCCATAACACAAAAAAATTGTGTATACCTGAATACACCTTTCTTTATTATAATATCTCATACTAGTGAACATAGAGTATATCGTTCATATCACAGCTTACATAATGGAGACATAATTAGCTTTACTTGACAGAGAGATTCTAGCCAAAAATAGTTTCTTGTAAACTAGTATAAAATATGAATATAAACAAAAAAATACAACAAAAACGGATGATAATTCTAAAAGTCCCAACAAAAACAACAACCAACCCATCAACCAAAAAAAGGAACCCATTCTTGTTATAATTTCTCCAAGTTATATTATTCCCTTGGCTATTTATTGATTATGTTGTTATGCTTTCTTGATTCTGCATCCTTCTGGCATGCGCTCGAAGCTTCTAGGATTTCTCTCTTCTTCCTCCAATTGGTGCATCACTCTTTTTCCTTGCTGGCGCTCTGGTAGTTAGATTTTTTCCACATGGAGTCCTTGTTGTTGTGCTCTATTGTTCCACAAAACCTTTATGCATATGCAAAACTAGTTCTTCAAAACGGAGGTCCCAACAAACAAGGCTAAAAAAATAAGACAAAGGAATATTCTCTCCCTCAACTACAAATCCACCACCCAAGGATCGAGAAGGGATGAGAAGAAACCTAAGGAAAACTCTAAGGTTGTCTATGGTAAAAGAGAGTGCAAGGTAAGGGATGAAACAAGGACAAGAGAAAAAAATTTACTCCCAACCAAGGCTTGTTGGCCTTGTGTGTGAGACTGGAAGGCCTTGCAAAAAACCATAGATTGAAAACAACTATGCCTTGTAGGAAATGACTACCAAAAGGAAAACTCACAACCATATCTATAGTGGAATAGCAAGGTGAAAAAAGAAAAGGATGGAAACTCTCATACAAAATAAAGATGCTCTAGTTCAATCATGTCCTTACCCTCATCAAAGTTAGAGCATAACGGTGGTTAAAAATATTATTTGCAGACTAAATGCAAGTGCTCAAAAGAATATGTATCAAACCCCTTGGGATGTGACCGTAAATCATCATAAGAATTTTTTAATAAGTCATCCTTCAATGCTTGGAATAAATCTGTAATCATGTCATCTTCATGTTTCCAAACACTTGAAGCAATAACAATCACATATGGTTGTTATAATGACAAAAATTGAAAACGACCTTCAATATCATAAATGGTATCTCCATTAAATCCATAATAGGTCACATCCCATTTATCTCTCCCAACATGTATAAAGTCATCAATAGTTTTAATCACATTATCGCTTTTTTTATAACATGAAGGGTCTAATGCATCCAAGGGTTCCTCTAGAACATCTCCACTTTCCCATTCATGAAGTGCATCAACATCAAAAACTTGGAAAGGAGTGTAACTTAACACATTATTTTCTTCTTGAGTAGGAAGAATGGAGGCTTGGATGACTTCATCAAGTGGAGGAGAAAATATCGACACTTCATCTTCATGAGCAACCTCTTTGTGGATTAGGTCTTCAACAAGGTGTGCTTCATCAAAGTTGTCGCTTTCTCCATACTCACAAAGCAACTCATGTTCTTCTTGGTCATCTTCCTCATGATTCACCTCTTCTAGTTCTCATTCTTCAATAAGGTCTTCGTTATCTTTAATATAATAATGAAGTAACTCTTACTCCTCTTCAAGGGATTGGTGACCCTCTTTGTAGAATTTTTCCTTAGGTTCTTTCCTTGGATATGTGCAATCTTCTTCATCCAATTCATGCTCAAGATATGGAGGTTCTTCGTTAATAAATTCTTCAACGTTGGAGGGGGAACTTCATCGAGATTTGTATCTTCTTCAAGGTCACTCCATTCTTCCCCGTCTACATTTAACTCCAATATATTGGATAAAACCTAAGTTTGGTCATACTTCTCTTGTATGATGGAACATAGTGTATTCACTCAAAAATATGCCTTAGGAAGCTCTTCCTCTACCGAGACTTCGAAAAATTTCACATACTTCTCAAATATGAGGTCATTCTATTCTCGTCTTTGATCACAAAGGTCAATCAACAAATGTGCATCTTAGCAATGATTAACCAATTGTTTGTAAAAACTCTGATCTTCTTTAACACTTTCCTTCAACCTTTGGGAGAATTATTGACATTGTTCTTCACATAATCTTCTTCCTCTTCTTGAAGGGACACCTCAAGTTCTTGAATGGTTTCTTCAAGTTTTTGATAGTTTGGACCCCAATATTCAATAAATTTCATAATGATACGTGTGAGGGAAGATACACTTTTTGGTTTAAGACATTTTGCAAGCGACATTCGTATTTCGATTGGTATGTTAACCAAAAAAAACTATATCCACACATATTCAAGTATCAACTTTAATCTCGTTGTGTATGTTATAAAGTTTGGAACATAGGTAATATCCAAGGACCTATCACCATCATGTTTTGGACAATCACTAGTCCATTTAGAGAGAACAAAATTTGGGTATCCAAGAATATTATCAACATCAATGAATGAATACCTTTCATGAAAATTTCATGGTGCCATGATTCCATGACTTGCAAATATGTAATATCACAAATTTGAGAGTAGGATGACACCTCAGAATATATCTGTGGTGCCACCATATGATCCCCCTTCGATCATCAAAGGAAGGTGACATAACTACCCTCAATGGAGTTTCTAGGTAAACTTGCAAGATAAGGGATTAGGGAAATTTTTTATGAAAGATATGTCATTGAGGAGAATGACTCGATCCTCCTAAAAAAATGGTGCCAAAATGTTATTGCAGGATTTTTATTTATACAAATCCCAACACAAGACTCCCAAATCTTGCGTAACTATGAAATAACCTACCACTATCAACTAAGTAGGGACTTCCCTTGTTTTAGTGATGAAAGAGGTTCACCACAAAGGAGGCTTCCCTGGTGACCTCAAGGGATCAAATAGAAAGTATAGTAGCCAAGCCTACCACCCCCTATATTTATCACCAAATGATTGATCTACGTCAAGGAAAAGAAGAGGTTTTTAGATTATTTGATACCTTCCCAAAATAGAACACTTTACAACACACACACACACACACACACACACAAATAATGCAATAAACACCTCAGTTATACACTAGATCAATTAGATTTCTATGGTTATTACAAATTCCATGAGTAAAATAGTTTTATAAAAACAAGGGAAAATTTGTAATAGAAACAATAACAAGTGCTCAAATATGCCACAATTGACCATTAAAATTAAGCATGCAACCAATAGAATACTATCCAATTGTTAGAGGTAATTTCTGAGTGGGTTAGGCCACCTTTGTATGAGTGTATACAACAAATTAAATTGATTACAAATGGTTGTATCAAACCTTTATTAACAGTAGAAAATTATTTAGTGAGTTTTCTAAATTTAGTGTTAGTGTAGTTAGTAGAAATCTTGATAGTTTTGAGAGAGTGAGTTCATCAATCAATTCACCATGAGAGTGTTTTAAGACCAATGCCTTTAAGGGTTATGGATTCTTTCAAATGAAACTAAACTTGAAGGTTGGCCTACTTGAAACCAAGAGGTAGGATCTAAATCCTAAGGTGAAACAAACTTTGGGCCTTATGTCTTATATCTTGAGGAGAATAACTTCTAGGGTGCAAGCACATTTGGGCCCTAGAAGTTGTTCCTCCTTTCTTGTAGCTTCAACTAGGTCAAAGATCAAAAGTCTACGACTAAAATACTAAAGTGATAGAACTTTAGGGATTTAGGGTTATAAACCTAGCAAGGACAATTAACCAATTTTTAGACAAATATCACCTTGTGAGAGGAAGAAGCACTTATGTTCCTCTCTTAGGGTTTCACCAAATGAGTTTCCTTTAACCTTTACAATGTGTAATAAATGCAAAAATACATCAAAATTCCCATACGTGTGAGACATCAAGGCCTAGTAGGGCGACGTCAAGCCTCCAAAGGATAAGGTAAGGCCTCCAAATTCCATGTGGCAGCCTTAAATGTCAATCAAATGTCAAGTGAGGTGTCTTCTCACCCAATGTCATGCCAAATAATCTCTAGTACCCATCCATCCATAAAACTCTAACAACATCAAACCCTAGAAGGTGGCATCAAGGTCAAGAGGATGACGTCAAGGGCCTCAATGTGATGCGTCCAAGGAGAGGAGGGATACACCTCATCTCTTAATGATGTATGAATCATTTGTGTTGAAACATCCTCTATCTCATGGGTCAATAGGCCCTCGGGTACTCTACCCAACCTATGGGGCTTCCAGTGCATCAATGTGCCATAATGAATACATTTTCTCAAACACTAGTGATTGTATGTGAGAGCCAATATCTAAGGGTGGTGAGTGATTGGATGACCCACTACTCTCCATCACACTTTCCCAGGTCCTACAATAAAGGCACGACATTCTAGGTACAAGTCTAGGACATCCCTCAAAGAACCATGTTAGGGCCATCCAAAATGAAACCAAAGCATAAAACATCGTTGTCCAAAGTTCATGAGAAACACTAGTCCTTAAAAAATGTAAAGTAAGCTACAACTTAGGATGTAATCCATATAAGACAATTCACTTCAGTATCCCCTTCAAGCATCACACCATTCCGGGACCCCATGTGAGTTACCAAGTTTAAGTATGGGAGGGCCTTGATCCACCCTATTAGGTGTGCCACCTAGACATGAAATAAAATAACCCAGGTAGAGGGATAGGTCCCAAGAGTGACAAGGGAAATTAAAAACCATTCAAGAGTAAGTGTGAAAGTGATATGGTTTTAGGGCTTACTTTATGGCTAATGGTGTCATTGAATCCATCTCTATGAGTTCCTTTGTGGAGGGTGCACTTTATCTTGAGTTAACCCATATTTACGTGCTATTTTTTCCAATCCCCCTGATCTTCCTTTTTCTATGTCCTTGTTTATTATATTTGCAAGTCCCTTTTGTAAGGTTTCAATCTATTAACAATGCATTTTTTTGGACCGGGTGAGAACTGAAAGAGTAGATCTCAAGTTTGGATTGGATTTTGTTAGTCCTTTTTGGATATCATTCCTTTATTTATTTATCATCATTTACTTATTCTTTTCATAGAATTTTCAAAACAACCTCTGGGCCTTCAACCCCTCTTCTCATGATAGAATGTACCATGACCCATTGCCGAATTTTAGTACACTATGAGAGGATCCAAGATGGAAAGTGTTAAGTATGGTGGGGAAAAAAAAATTACACTTGAGATCCCCCCTAGTAGTACCCCTTTTTCCTGGGCAATGACAACATGGGTCTAGGGCACAAAATATGACCACCAAGGTGAAACAAGGCAACTGGAAAAATTTCCCAAACTAGTGATCCATTATCCAACTTCAACCAAAGATCCTCATCCACATGCCTGAAAAATTAAGTGCAACACTTTGCATAAAATAAGGACTAACATAACTCAAGGTGAAAATGGCTTACCATCCGCCATACTTTGGGTTGCTTGAATGTGATGAGCCTTGGTTGACCTGTATCTACAAAGGTGAATGAGGGGGGATTTTGGGCTTCCATAAGTGGACACATTGATCATTATCATGGTCAAGATCATGTTCTCCATTGTGGGACACGAGACATGATCTCCTCTAGTTACCCCTAGGCATGGGGTTGTAACGATACCATTTTCCTTGTACTTGACCTTGTACACCCATTTGCAACAAATGGGTTTTTTTCCTGGTGGAAGAGTACACCCATTTGCAACAAATGGGTTTTTTCCCTGGTGGAAGAGTTGTGACATCCCAAGTCTGGTTTTTCATCAAACTCTCATGTTAAACTGCCATGTACTTCTCTCATTCAAGTCTCCCTTTTGAATCCTCAAACACCTAAGGCTCATATACTTCATGAACATTTACCATTAGATAAAAGTTGACCGTATTAGGATTGTTGCTCTTGTTTCTCAATTATCATCCATCGATCATTTCATTTGTCCAAATATCTCCAATGGTGTTGTGTCACCACTTTGGTATTTTCTTGGCATATTCCCTATTGAAGTTGCCACCATGATATGGGCTACTTGTATAAGTTCACAAACTCCTTATACTCAAAATCCTCCCCCATTTCAGGTGGATCTACATGAAGCTTGATATCTGAATCTTGAGTCGTAATAGGTTGTTTTTATTGGAATTTGATCTTTGAAGAAGTCTAGAAAGGTACAGCTTCATCATCAACTATGACATCTCAGATAAAACTTAAATAATTGGTGTTAACATCAACCAATCTGTAGTCTTTATGATTTTCATTGTACCTTATGATCATCAATTTCTTACTCTTCAGATTTGACTGGGTTCTCTTCTCATCTAGAATCTCGGCGTAAGTAGTAGAACCAAATACCTTAAAATGATTGGCTTTGGGCTTCCTCCTAAACCATGCTTCCTCTAGATTCTTCCGCTTCAATGCCATCACCAAAGATCTATTCAGCATGTATACTACTACAAACATTGCTTCAGCCCATAACCTATTTGGAACACTCCAATTCTACACCATGCACCCAGCCATCTCTGTGATTGTGTGGTTTTGTTTCTCAATGACTCCACTCTCCTATGGATTTTAAGGTGTAGTAAAATATCTTTTGATCCCATGTTTAGCACAAAAGTTATTGAATTATCTGGAACAAAAAATCCCCACCATTATTATACCTAAGAGTGATAATGTGACAACTTGGATCTATTTTTACTAAAGACTTTGAACTTTTGAAACTCATTAAACACATCAAATTCCAATTTCAAAACATACACCCACTCCTCTTACTATCATCAATAAAGAGAAGGAAATACATGGAATTTGTGACAAATGTCATGTTCATTGTTCCACAAATGTCTGCATAAACCATTTGAAGGACTCTCTTTGCTCTCCAAGCTTCTCCTTCATCAAATGGTGCCTTGTGTTGATTCCCTACTTGGAAATCTCCAAACATACCTTGCATCTATTGTTGAATATAAAGAACTCCATCTACCATATTCTCTTGAGCCAACCGAGAGAGGTAGGTAAAGTTAAGGTTCCCATACCACTAATTCCAAAGTGTAGTGATTTTCGGTGCACTCCAAGCTTCTTGTAACACCCCTATTTCCCCCAGCTTGTAATTAATCATTTATCAGTATCACCATGCTATGGCATGGGAGCAATGTAAGTGTATTATTGTTTGAATTTACAATAACTGACTATGGGGGTGAAGCCTTCAAGTACTGGCCATGATATAATTAGGGGAAATAATGGAAAAACTATAAGAGAGGGTTCATTATGTCAAATGACCCCAAATTTTCCCTTGTTGGGAATAATAAACCCCCTCTGGATCCCAAGGAGAGGAATCGGTTAATGAAGGAAGAACTGGTAGTTGAATAATCAACTACCCCCATGAATGGAAGCATGGTATGGTTGAGGAGACATGGTTTTTTCAGCTCTAAGTACCACAGATTCCTGCAAACCAAGGATGACCCGACTTTCCTTCTGACAAAAGGAACAGAATAAGTCGAGAACCATCCTGAGAAAGGAGGTAGAAAAAATATACACGCACAGACAATTCAGGGAAGAGGCATGCGCGGGTGGCTCTATAGAGAGAAGGAGAGACACCAAACAAGAGAACATGCACAGAGGGGAACACATGACCTGCATATGCAGAAGAAAGGAGGAAGGTCGTGATATTGATGATGAGGAAGCATCTGATAAACCTCGTAGGGATGTTGTGAAAGAGAGAAGGTCTCCGAGAAATGGCATAGGTTTCCTTGTGATATCATGGCTTGGCATGGGGGTGGCCATAGTGGTAAGAGTGAATTCCTTTGAGCCTATGGTTGGGTGGAAAGCCAGACACCCACAGTCAGTTAGCTGGATGCAACATGTAATAGATAAGCATTTCTTAAACCCTGTGCAATTGAATTTAAATGCATGACTAAATGTCTGTGTAGGTGACTAAGATTCACAGTGTTTAATTTATAATCAGAGTGCCAATAATTGTTCTTATGTAAGCCATTGTATGTGAATGAGTGTAAGGTGATAAGTTGGGCCTCTAGGTTGTTTTGAAGATACCCTGCCCTAGGTTAGTACTTAAAGTTCTGCGAAATTGGAGGGCGCTTCCTTCAAAGCAATAACCTAAGAGACCACAGGCTCGTGCCCATGGAATTAACCAAATCTCAGCTAAGAGTAGAGTTTACAACCTGACATTCATTAGAGGGTCCATATGACCAGGTTCTAGGAACCCTGTGCTAGTCCAAAAGGAGCTAGCTCTTATTCGCTTTAGAGCTCAGGGATGTTAAAACTTCACAATCGTGAACACTCCCAAATGTTGGAGTTGTGAAGTATTGTGGACCGTCGATCTTTGGATCCTTCGAGATCCCTCTCAACCATTAGATTCATCCTAGTGAAGGGGTAGTGCTAAGTACTACGGTGAAGTCCCCCTCTAGGATATTTGAGATGGTGAGGAACTAGGATTATTTCTGGAGCGCTAAAGGCTGAAGTGACTTAGTGTGTTGAAGTCACCTAAGGTGATGCGTACCCAACTTGTTGAGCCATGTGTCATCCTGATTCAGAACCTTCATAGATATTATGGGTCAATTAGGCCTCGATATGGGTCGCCATTTGATCAGGACACGTGTCACCCTTGCCTTCTGCCAAGTGTCTTATGTTGGATTGACATCGTGGCCAGTTCAACGTTGACCATTTCAGGAGAATAGAGGTGTTCTAATGCCAATAAATCTCAAATATCGAAGTGACAAAGCAATGAGGATCGTCGATTTGAGGACACTTCAAAACCCCCATGATCATTGGATCTATACAATGGTTAGTCTGGTGTTGACCCACTACGAGAGTAAAACGAGAATGGCATGATGAAACCCTCGAATGATGAATTTGTGAAGTAAAGGAGGTTGTAGATATAAGGGTATAAGGAGGTTGTAGATATAAGGGTATACATGGACACATCTCGACCATAGAAGAGAAGAGGTATTGGGAGGTCACTGGTGGGAAGTTTGGGCTTCATAGCTCTAGGTGATCTCACAAAGTAAGAAATACTAGAATACTTCTAGAGGTTGTGCCATGTGTCACATGGATTTGTATGTTTTACATACCCTATGTGCCAGTTAGCACGTGACACATGTCACCCACCAATGAGGCCACGTGTCATCTCCACCTCACCACACATTATCCCCTTAGCACGTATACAATATCATGTGTAAGAGTGGGAACTTAGGGATTTCAGAACTCTGGAAGGTTTAGGGTGTATCATCGTAGACAAATCTAAAAGGTCGAAGGACGAAGCTATGTGGCAGACCCTCAGGAGTTCGAGAATAAAGAACTCCAGGAGGTCTGGGATGTTGGAGTGTATGCTCGAAAAGGGTCGAAGGATGAAGCTACGTGGCAGAGTTTCGGGGATTCGGCACTTCAAAGGAGATGCAAGAATGAAAACAAAGGAGTGCTCAGTGCTGAAGCGTTGAATGTTGAATTCTCGTATTCCTGTATGAGGATGCATCTATGCCATTGGATTTAATGGTGAATGGATTTCCACCATAGATGCAGGAGCGATGGGAATCCTCGAGGCTTTAGAAACCTTGTATGGTACGAACGAGATGGACCCATGTGGCCCTCAACAAATAACTCTTGAAGAACTTTGGGAGGCCATAAATTCTAAACCAGAGGTCAATTTAGAGACTGGTATCAGTTGTTAGAATGCTCTTGGTGAGCAGAATTCGATGTAGTTCTTGGAATTAGGATCTGAGATGGTTATGGGAAAAATAAATTATTGTTATCACTGAAATTTCGTCCGCACATGGTTACAAGAACTCAGCATCGTCAAACAGTGATGAAGTCATCCATGGACTTGAATTAATACCACAACATTCAAAAAAGGTAAAAAACTATACAAAGTAGTGAAAAATTGAAGAGCGCTTTGCAGACATTGGGTGCACGCACGCATGCATGGAACAAGAACGTAGAAATCACACATAGGCGCACGATGCATGACTGTTAGTGAAAAAAGCCACGCACCTGCTAAACGATGCATTTATGGAAGTGGTCGGCCTCCCAACCACTTATGGTTCAACTCCGAAGCCGATTTGACCCTCAAATCTGGACTGGATCCTACTGGTGGGCTGGTCAAAGACTTAATAATGCCCTAATTGGACTCTTTTCACACTACAAAGTAGTTAAAAAATAACCCAAATGAATGCTATAACAAGACATGGATGAACCTCATTTTTTCAAGGAATTCAAAGTAATGTTATGCTACCTCTATTGTTTTGAGGACTCCATCCTTGACAAGAGCATATTGGCACCATTACATTGGACAATCCACCTCACCATTGAGTGGATTTGTAAAGAATTCTTTCATCACCATTTTCCATTTCTCTTTGTTGTAAGAAGAGCTAGCTAGTGAGGGTCCAAGAGCCTTCCCTTGGAGGAAGAAGGGACTCATAGTCTCATTTCTTCTTGGTGCTTTGTTTTCACTAATAGATCAGCCTCAAACATTGGTGACATGGGTTTTATGGTTCTTTTTGTTTCTATGTCCCTATGCTCATGAATTTAGTTTTTATTGCATCTCTTAGTTTAATTCTTAATTGTAGTTTTAATTTCTTTCTCTAACTCTTTTATCTACAACTGTCCTACTCAGCAGACCCAACTGAGCTTGCAAGCACCTCTGTTTTTCTCACCAGGGTGACGAAAGAGGCGCAACAGATTGGCGACTCCACTGGGGAAAGGTATCAATTTCCTACCTCATTTGGGTTTTTCTTGCTCTTCTTTTAGTTTGTTTAACTTGCAGGTGCACTAACCAGCCTAAGCCGACCTGCCAACCAGCCAATTCCAAGTTGAATTGAGAGAAATCCATTTGGATTTTCCATTCTCGGTCGTGTGCCAAATATGCGTGGGTTTTTAAACTCACAGACGCACATCGTGCGCCCATGCGCCTGATTCACAGTTCTGTTCTGTGCACGTGCGCTTGTTGATTTGTCTCTGTTCGTGCGCATGCTCTTTGTGCGCCTCTGTCTCCACTGGGACCCGCACATCTGTGCAAAATTTCACATTGTAAAGTTGTTGAGATGTGGGGAAGGCCATCTACCTTCTTAAAAATGATGTCAAGCATGTTTTACAGAAGCAACACACTTAGTCCCCTCATCATATAAAGGGGTTAGTCAACAAACACATAGGCACTTAGGAGAATAAAATCAATTTCCCTTCTTTGCTTTTTGCCACATGGATGGCTTGTTTTGACTCACAAGATAAGTTGGAAATCATTTTTAATCACATTTAACTTGCATTGGGACTAGAAGTTGAGTAACAATCGCTTAGTATGCTCTTCTCTCGCACCTCCAAGCGACCTTGAGAATCAGAAAAAGATTGTGAAACGAGTTCATCTCCCTTAAACAAACATTAAAACCTTTAGGAGAGGACAACAGCCCTTCTTGGGACTCCTCTTAGTTTGCTTTTTCAAACACATCTTAATATTGTAATGGGCCCATACATGCCCACATGCTACAAAGATAGGATAGTGTTCGAATTTTTTGCTTTCTTAGATCAAAACACTAGGGAAGTTTAAAGGTTTTGTAATGGGCCCATACATTCCCACATGTTCAATATAGGATAGTTTCAAAGCTTTTCTTAGATTACATCACAATAGGGAG
>JASDQU010013830.1:5588-60932 GCA_032191745.1 Picea mariana | reverse complement strand
CCCCAACTCACTAACCCCCTACTACAGTTGGGCGCAGGAGAAATAAGAAGGATCCCACCGCTCCACTTCCTCCATGCATCCCACCACCTTGTGCACTATGTGAGAAAGAGGGCCACCAAACCAACAACTATCCATCACTACCTGAATTACAGAATTTGATCTCCCTCAATCAAACTCCCCCAACACCCACCACTACTGCTAGTCCCACCACTACCACCCACCCTTCTAGTAGTAAAGGGTTGAGGACCAAATATGCTTGTGATATATGTTCAGAGTATGGCCATTATACCCATCATTGCCCAGCACTGCCACACTTTCGACAGACATTAGCTGTCGTACGCCAGAACTTCCAGAACAACCCCAGTCCTGCTACATCCTCCTCAACAAATATTACTGACATCCTTTATGTCACCACTTTAGTCAATGAACGTATGAGACACCCTTTCTCTCTCTGCAATTCATTAGCTCATTTTACATACCAGTGTCCTATGATCCTTGAATACAGGCAACGTCAATTGACCCTACTTCACCGACCCGCAGAGGCGATAATTGACATTACCTCCTCACTAGAGGATCTTCATGTCATTTCTCCCGAACCCAAGGCACTTCCAACACCCCCATGGTTCTTAGATGATGTATCTGAGGATTCACCCCCCAACTCTCCCGCTCGATCCCCTATGGGCTTTGTACACCCAACCACTATGGCTACCCCTTAGTACTTAAATATATGGTTTATGTCAAGTGAACCCTCACCATCTCCTCACATTGTTCCCCCTGTTTCTTCACCAGGGGGCAACCACATGACCACTATCACCGAAATCACTCCTCATGACCCCTTGTATTCCTGGTGCTTCCAATACGACGAGGAAATACTTGAAGAGATAAATCACCTGGACTATCCCTGGGATGTGCTACATCACCGCGCACTCTTCTTTCCACAAGAGGCCTCTACGCCTCCTAACCAACACCCCATTTACGCGGTCGCAACCAAGGATTTTATCCCATCAGGGCCTATCGACTGACCCAAAAATCCCATTCCCACCCCTGACACTTTTGAAGAAGGAAACATGGCCAACATTTCCCCCACCATTAAAATTGACATTTCCATTAAAAATGGCATCATCGAAGAAATCACCATTGGAGTTGCTTGCACTCCTCAGGAAATCGCCGCATATAAAGCCCTCTTCCAGGAATATAGGGATATTTTCACCTGGTCATACACGGAAATGCCTGGCCTCGATCCCTCTATTGTTGAACATCACATCGACACCTGGCCCGACATTACACCAGTTCGCCAAAAACAGCGACTGCTACATCCATCCAAAGACGCAGCTATCAAAGTCGAAATTGACAAGTTACACGCTGTCGGGTTCATTTACCCCATCACCTATAACTCATGGGTTTCCAACCTTGTACCCGTTAACAAAAAATAGGGCATTATCCGTGTTTACACAGACTTTCGCAATCTCAATCATGCATGTCCCAAAGACAACTTTCCAATGCCTTTCATCGATCAAATTATCGATGACTGCGCGGGCCACAAGGCTCTCTCCTTTATGGATGGATTCTCTGGTTATAATCAAATTCAAATTCACCCCGCCGATCAGTATAAAACCGCCTTTACTACCCCTTGGGGTACTTTTGCATATCGTGTCATGCCTTTCGACTTACAGAATGTCGGTGAAACTTTCCAGTGGGCTATGACATACATCTTTCATGATCTGGCCAATATCATCCTCGCCTACTTGGATGACCTCATAGCTCGATCCAAGAAATGCACCCAACATCTCGATGATTTATGAATCATCTTTCAACGGTGTCGTCAGTACAACATCCGCTTGAATCCTCTCAAGTGTGTGTTTTGTGTCACCGCAGGGCGCCTCCTCAGTTTTATTATTTCTCAAAGCGGTATTACCGTGGACCCCCTCAAATTCCAAGATATCACCGAAATTCCACCTCCCCAGAATTTACAACAACTTCAGAGTCTACAGGGAAAAGCTAACTTTCTTAGACTTTTTGTCCCAGATTACACCATACACGCACACAATTTCCTTTGGTTACTACGTCACGACATCCCATTTCAGTGGGATGACCACACCCAATAGTCATTTGACGATCTTAAAGAAGCGCTTTCAAATGCACCTTTAATTAGTGCACCTGACTATGACCGCGACTATATTCTCTACGTATCAGCATCAGATGTATCAGTAGCTGGCGACCTCATCCAGCTCGGAGATGAAAATCATGAACATGTCATTTATTACATTAGTAAAAACCTCTCAAGGCCACCCTTTAAATATAAACACGAAGAGAAACTTGCTCTTCCAGTTGTCCTCGCAGTCCAGAAACTGCGCCATTACATTCTTCTTTGCACCACAAAGGTCATCGCAGATTCCAACCCTATGCAGTACTTACTCAACCATCAGCAAGTTAATGACAAATTTGCTCGATGGATCGTTATTCTTTAGGAATATGACCTCGAGTTATCAACACCTAAGAGTAAGAAGGCCCTCTTTCTCACCAAACTTGTCATGGCCCTCCCCTCTGACACCACCAGTGCCCCCGTCAACATCGAATTTCCCGACGAACATCTCTTTTACATCACTTTGGATGATCCTTGGTATGACAACCTCCTCGTCTACCTCTGAACTCAAAATTTTAGTAACCACCTTTCATGAGATGATCGTCGATGTATTCACCATCAGGCCCCCCACTACCTCCTCATCAGAGACGTCCTATACCAGCGGGGCGTTGACACCATTCTTCGTCGATGCCTGACTATTGACGAGGCTGATAGAGTCTTAAACGATTGCCACAATGGTGCCTGTGGGGGCCATCTTTCGGGTATATCCACTACTCAAAATATTATCCGAGCTGGGTACTTTTGGCCTACCTTGTTTCATGATTTCATTCATGCCATGAAACGATGTGTGCAATGTCAGCTTTACGCCAACAAAGCCCGAGCTCCCCCCGCTCTTCTTCACCCTATCATTACTGCTGGCCCTTTTTGTAAATGGGGCATCGACTTTATGACTTGTAATCCCTCCTCCAGCAATGTTCACAAATACATCGTTGTCGCCGTGGACTACTTCACCAAATGGGCAGAAGCTATGCCCACTTTCAACAACATCGTTGACACTGCAGCGTGTTTTTTCTTTAACCATGTCATATCCCGCTATGGAGTACCCCTCCAACTCATTTCCAACCATGCGAAACTCTTCGAGAATGAGATCTTCATCGAACTCTCATATCGGTTAGGCTTCTCTCACGAGTTTGCCTCACCATATTACCCTCAGTCTAACAGACAGGTCGAGGCAATTAACAAAGTCCTCAAGACCATGTTACAATGCATGGTTAATAAACATAAAACCAATTGGCATCATATGTTATTTTCTACGCTATGGGATTATCGAACGGCTATGAAAATAGCTATTGGTTTCACACCATTTCATTTAGTCCATGGGGTTGAGGCCACTCTCCCCATTGAGTGCGAAATTCCCACCTTACGCACCTCAATAGAGCTATTACCTGACACTGCTCCAATGGAGCAGCGCTTGCTGAACTTGGAGTCTCTGGATGAAGATTGTCGATCTTCCTTACATAACAACGAGGCAGCTAAAAAATGAACCAAGGCTACCTTTGATCGCCATGTCAACCTTCACTCATTCCGCGAAGGCGACCTCGTCTTGGCTTACGATATCGCTCATGATACCTTTGGCCATGGAAAATTCAAGTCACTCTGGCATGGCCCATACATCATTCAACATTGCCTCACCAAAGGTGCATATATTCTAGCCTCCCCTGAAGGCCTCTCTCTCAAAGAACCCATCAACGAGTTATACTTAAAGAAATTTTACGCTTAAACGTAGTCATTCTACTTTAGGTTATTTCTTTTTCTAGCATTTTTTAAATCTTTTTTTCCTCCCCTCACGTCTAAACTATCCTTTGTGCTATTGACAGATTCTTCTTCCACCAGCCTACCACATCGGTTATGCCGACGACGCCAGCCGTTGGACGCAAAATCTCACTTTGGCTGCTTGGGCTCTCTACACCCCTTCACATGAAATTCTCCATTCGAGCGGCATATGTTTGGGGTCAGCAACCAACAACCAAGCCGAATACACCGTCGTCATTATCCTCCTGGCCGATGCTCAGCATCATCGTATTCATCACCTTAGCATCTTTCTTGACTCTCAACTAGTCGTACTCCAACTCAACAATGTGTACCGCGTCCGTGATCCATGCCTCTTTCGCAAATACCTGCAGGTTAGGCTTTTATCTCGACATTTTGATTCCATTACATTTACACATATTCCAAGACAATTGAATCAAATAATGGATAACTTAGCTAATATTGTGTTAGACTGGCATATATCACATCAAGCTACCTCTACACATACATAAACATATCACAATCCTGTCACAACATATACATAGAACAGACATCATCAAAACATTAACCAAAAACATGTAAAAACCAAATAGATCTCAAAAAGTATACTCATGTATATATATAGGTCCACAGTGCCCTCCGAATGTTTACATACAAAAAATACAAGTATCCGCAGGCCAATGCAGCACCTCGGTACAAAATGGGCTCACCAGCCTATATACAAAAAATATATATCCATACATCAAATACATAAAACACCACTCACAGTGCTTCTAAAGCACCACCACCTGCCCCTCCCTCAGGCGGTGGAAACCCACCACCACCTGCCTCAAGCGGTGGTGGTCCACCCCCTACAAGCCCCTCCTGCCCCGGCAGCAGTCGTCCACTCGTCATAGCAGCATCCCTTGCTACTCGTCGTACTATGGCTCGCCATGGCGGTGGAACCCCCACACACTGCTCCAGGAAACTCTCATCCTGGATGTGAGACCACATGCCCTCAGGCATGTTCTGAAACACCATCTCCAGATGACGGTGGATGTCCTCAAAGTCCACTCCGACAGCCGCTGGAGGAGCATGTGATGGCCCAGCACCAAGGTCATCAAACATGTGCCTCCTTGCTACCCTCTTAGGCTTAGCTGGTCGCACCGCGACGTCCTCATGCCGACGTCTCTCTCCCCACGACAGTCTCTCCAGCTCTCGACGAGTCAAGGCTCTCTGCAACTCCACCTCGCGCCCGCGAGGTGCCACATCTGCACATGCACACAAACAACAGATAGTATCAGCATCTATATCATATACATATGGACTGCTATCTCAAACACAAAATAGAAAAAACATACACATAAACACCAAACATACCTCGATGATCAAAAACCTCCCCTGGAGGTAGCACCATGTTCAGATCATCCCGGATGTCCACCCCGGCATAGGGGCAACGTAAAATCACCTGTGGCATCTGCTGCCATACCCGCGCCGCCTCTGCAGAAAAGAAGTGGCCACCTTCACCACCACCATGGTGAAGCAACACAGTCGACCACTGCCTCAACCGTAGCTCTTGCGCCCCAGGCGCACCCAATAGAATCCTCGGGCGCAACATTGACACCCTCTCTAGAAAATAGGCCACTAGGATGGACCCAAAGGCAACCTCCCCCGTATCCATGGACCGACAGTGGTCCAACTACCCCACCATCCTCGCATGCAGCATAATCCCCCAAGTGAAACGCTCACCGGCCAACACTCTCTCCAGCACCAGAAGCTGGCCACCACTGATCCGCTGGGTCACCAGTGACCCATATACTCCCACAATCATCGCTGCTATACAGTGATGCGCCAGGGAATCTATAGACGCAATGCTCACAACCATCCCGGACATAAAACTCTGACCCGAACAATATCTCCGACCAATAGTCGCGAGCTACGTATCCCTAGGCAGCACCGGCTCCGCTGGTAGGGGTGTTCTCCGAAAGGGAAGCCCAGTCAAGAAATATACGTCCTCCATCGCAATGAAGGGGATCTGCTCTCCTCGCATGAGGAAGCAATGCAGCTCCAAACTCCACATCTAGATCAGGAATTTTAGGAGATACTCCTATGCCCGTATCAACGGGCACTCAAAGAACTTTAGTAGCCCACAGGCTGCCAAAGTCACACGCACACCTGGCCCCTCAATGGCCATGACGTCTCACAGCTGAGACCAATATCTCTCTCGCCAAACCACTGGCATCGTCCCAACCATCCACCTGCAGACACAAAACAGAGTCCTGTATCAGCTCAAGAAACCATCAACAACATCAAAAAGACTCTTTTTTATACACCTCAACCTTGCCTCCTAGGCACGGTTTTTTTACCCACAGGCGCGCACACATGCGCGCCTGTTCACTACACAGGTGCGCATGTGTGCGCACCTATTCACTACACAGGTGCACATCAGTGTGCACCTATTTGCTTCACAGGCACGTTCCCAAGTGCACCTGTTCACCATACAAACACGCACAAATGCGCACCTGTTCAACCTACAGACACACACTTGTGCGTGCCTATTCAACCCACAGGCGCACCCTTAGAGCATGCCTTAAATCCCCTCTACCGCACCCCCATGTACGTATATCCGGTGTACAGGTGTGCACATATGCGTGCCTATTACCAGATTACCCGCACATGTGGGGCCCATATCCCCTAAATATCTCTGTACAACCCCCCGTACAGCCCCTGCCCAAAAAATGAAATCCTATTTCTATGTAGGATGATCAGACCACCAACCTGAAGCTCACTAATCGCCAATCGGATGCCTTGTCCTCCCCCAATCTCCAAATCTCCTCTGAAAAATGCTCGTCCAGTCACTATTGCAGCAGGTACAAATGAGGTGTTAATGTGGGCCCTACAGCTATATATAGGCGTTTTTGCCAACCTTCCACTCACCATTCTGGGAGCCCACGGTGTCCATTTTTCAATCCATCTTCAGCCACGGGATCAGCATCCCGTCATCTACGTCACAACAGTCCCTAGGCCTCTTTTCATCCTGAGCCCTCAGGGCACCTTTTTTTCATACCCTAGTCAAGTACGCATGTGCATATTCATGCTTATCAAATACATGCTCATATCTTCGATTCTCTTCAGATATTGTTCACTTTGGGCATTTTGGTTTTCATGTGTGTAGGTACTTGATCATCATACATTGGCACAACCCCTTTAGGTATATACTTAGCACTAGCATGTAGTCTTTCCTACTGTATCGCACTTACATTTCCAGTCATACCCTCTGATATTTTCCTCTAGGATCCCCATTCCTGGCTCTACAGTACCCACACCTCCATTTGCATCTTCGGTACTGTTACCCGGTAGCATTCTTACCCACATGAGTTGTCCCATTCATAGCACCTTTTGACACTTTTGACACTCATGCTGTTTTTCAAAACCCTTTAGGGATGGGAGTCCCAATAGTCATTCATCATGTCGCGAATCAACCACATACTCCTTCTCCTCATTTTGCTAGCTTTCCCACACGGACTCCCAGATTATCTCTTCACGGTTCTATTTTTTAACTGCACCTCCACAGTATCATGAACCCTCCATTTCATCCATAATCAGTTTGCCCATCTACAAACCTACCTTCATTTCACCTACCTCATACAGAAACTCACCAATGGGCCCCCCACCCTTCATTAGTTTTCCAAGCAACTTATGCCCTACATGGGCCACCCATATCCCACTGGGGCACCCATTTCTGTATTTGTACATTTCTCCCCAATTATTCATTATTTATTGTACAAATGCCTTTATATTCAGTCGTTACACTACCCTTTTTGTCATCACCTTTGGCGACCTGCTTCCCTCTTTTTGGCCAGCCGCAACCCATGTCACCCTTAGTTGGAGCACTACTTATCATCCTCTCTTGCTGGCATCATCCATATATTCAAAGTACCCTACAAGTCACTTACCTCTACCCTCTGAATTTGTTCACCTTGTCCCGCCTCTGGCCCAACTTATCCTCGGTCTTGTCATCCCCCTGACACTCGACCTCATTGAATGGTTGCAACCACTTTTTCTCTCATACATCCTCCAACCAAGGGCAGTCTTGAGTCTTCTCACATATTGACTTCATCCATGTACCTCTACCACTTCCTCACCTCACCTAGTATATTTCACGAAGCCATTTGCTTCTAGGAGTCGCGTCCCCCTTTTTTTGTCAACATCAGCACAGTTTTCCAGAAGGGTGACAGTATCTTGATTCTCATTATCCACTCAATGAGCGATCTCGGACGACACAGGGTGAAACATCATTGCTCCCTACTGTCATTGACCCCCATAACATTCGACACCAACACTTTCTCATGTTACGGTGGGTCTTACTTTATGACTATTGCAGTTAGTTCTTTCAGTTGCCGAAGACCTCTGAACTTGGCAAGGCTATCAATGCCCACATCATCGCTGCTACTTATTACTGCGATCACTGCCTACTATTCAAAGTATGCTCATTTGCAGAATTGTCTTCTGCCTTTATCAAAACTGCCCCCACAGGCACTGCAGTTGTCTACACCAACACTTCAGTCATCTTTTTCAGAGTTACATAACACGAGCATGGGGCATGCCCGCCTCATTTGTACACAGTTTTCTATTTTATACACCTCATGGAAAGTTGGGTCCTACCGGTTCCTTTTTTCTCCAATGGATCACTCTGAATGATCCCACTATTGCTCTATCTTACAAAAACATTCTCAGTAGAAGAAACATTGATGGATTTCGGCTATACGTATGCTCCTAACCTCATCCATTAGGGGCCATCTGTTATCATTGAAATTTCGTCCGCACATGGTTACAAGAACTCAGCATCGTCAAATAGTGATGAAGTCATCCATGGACCTGAATTAATACTACAACATTCAAAAAAGGTCAAAAACTATACAAAGTAGTGAAAAATTGAAGAGCGCTTTGCAGACATTGGGCGTGCGCGCACATGCGCGGAACAGGAACGTAGAAATTGTGCACATGCGCACGATGCACGACTCTTAGTGCAAAAAGCTACACACCTGCTAAATGACGCATTTATGGAAGTGGTCGGCCTCCCAACCACTTATGGTTCAACTCCCAATCCAATTTGACCCTCAAATATGGACTAGATCCGACTGGTGGGCTGGTCAAAGACCTACTAATGCCCTAATTGGCCTCTTTTCACACTACAAAGCAGTTAAACAATAACCCAAATGAATTCTATAAAAAGACATGGATGCACCTCATTTTCTCAAGGAATTCAAATTAATGTTATGCTACCTCTATTTTTTTGACTCCATCCTTGACAAGAGCATATTGGCACCATTACATTAGACAATCCACCTCACCATTGAGTGGATTTGTAAAGAGTTATTTTATCACCATTTTCCATTTTTCTTTGTTGTAAGAAGAGCTATCTAGTGAGGGTCCAAGAGCCTTCCCTTGGAGGAAGAAGGGACTCATAGTCCCCTTTCTTCTTGGTGCTTTGTTTTCACTAATAGATCAGCCTCAGACATTGGTGACATGGGTTTTATGGTTCTTTTTGTTTCTATGTCCCTATGCTCATGAATTTAGTTTTTATTGCATCTCTTAGTTTAATTCTTAATTGTAGTTTTTACTTTCTTTCTCTAACTCTTTTCTCTACAACTGTCCTGCTCAACAGACCCAACTGAGCTTGCAAGCACCTCTATTTTTCTCACCAAGGTGATGAAAGAGGCGCAACAATTATGATGCCCCATCACTAGAAAGGGTACTCAGGGGTTGGGTGTGTTACACTTCTCCTTCATCAAATGGAACCTTATATTTCTTCCTTTCCTAGAAATCTATGCATGTACCCTGAATATGTTGTTGAATATCATGAACTCTATCTACTAGATTCTCTCAAGCCAACTAAGAGAGGTAGGTCAAGTTAAGGTTCCCATACCACACTAATATCAAAGTGTAGTGATGTATGATGCACTCTTTGTTGCTAATACATATTCCTTGAACTATACAATATCAACCAATCTGAACAGTCCATGATCCTCCACAATAAGAGAAATAGTCTTCTTGGTCACCTAGTCAACTATATGTCATTTGTGATTACTAAATTTGACATCTAAAAGGGGGAAACGCCTCACGATATAAATATTTGGAAGTAGATTAAGCTCCATACTTGGAACATAATACATATTGAAAAAAATCAACATATTTTCTCCAAAAGAAACCTGCACATTCACTTTTCCAACTACTATGTACTCTGCCTATTGGCCCTTGACCAAGTTTTGAATATCCTTGGTCACTTTTGACCCCTTTTTGGGACTTCGATAGGCCGTCGAAGGTGGAGCGCAAGTCGAAGCAGAGATCGCGGGATCTTGGCCCCCTTTTAGGGATTTTTGGGTTTTGGGCTTATGTAACGGGTATGGGGATGTTGGCCCATGGGTTTACCCATCCTTAAGCCTCTTTTTTAATGTATAAATAGATGTCTAGGCGATGTAAGAAGAGACAATATGTGCATATGTGTGATGTTGTGCTAAGTGCAAGTGATATTTGTAAATGCTTTGTGCATGTTGTGTGAGGCTTCGCAAGGCTAAGTGTAAGTGACTGTAAGAGACTGTGTAAAGGCTTTGTGCTATAACCTAGCTCAGGGAAGGAGGATCTGGCGGAGTGCATGCAGATCTCCTATTTTATGCAGAGTAGGATCCTGTGGCCCTATGCATGTAGATGGTTGACAGAAGACAATAAAGAGAAGAAGAGTTGGCGAACATAGCTCCAGGATAGGGTGAACCATGTATATCATGTGTTGTGGTTGCTTTGTGAATTATGGTTGTTTTATTATTCATATGATTTATGATTAGTGTAGTAATGTATGTCTAGATGTATCGGATACGATAGCTTAGTGCTTGGTGATGTAAATAAGTACCAAATATGATTTATTGTGATGTGCTTAGTGCTTGAATATGTTGGATCTTGTTGAATATTGCGCTGCTCTATAATTAGGGTTTGAATCTAAGATGTGAATAAGGGTTAATTACTGATGAATGTTGACTACTAAGTGCTTTGTTAGAGTATTGTAATCACAGATCTGTGTCCCAGCTAAGGTTGTAGACACTGGAGTCCTACAACCACCCCTGCCTCTACCTCGAGTGAGACTTCATCTACTTCACAGGTGTTGTCGAAAGGGTCGGTAGTTAGGGTTTTGTTGGTGCATTGTTGAAGCATTGAACCCTGGGTTTTCCCCTATGCCAACACATGGTTCTATTGTCAGGACTTGAAACAGTGATTGTTGGGAACTGAGGAAAATAAAGAAATCTTTGTGCGTAGATCTGTTGCTTTAAGTGTGCAGTATTCTACTTTACTTGTGAAGCTTTGTGCTAAGAAAGGAATCAGATCTAAAGAAAAAGAGGTAAGATCGGTGAAATGTTTTTTCAAAAAGAGGTTATATTTGGAAGCTTTGTTCTCTGAGAAAGGTAAGATAAGTGAAATTTTTTATTTCGAAAGAATGGATCTAGGTATGTTTAATAGATTTGATCCTAATCTAAAAACTAGGGTACAACTAGAAGAAAGAAGGTTTGAAATGAGTATATCTAATAGAAATAATGAAAGATATGTTATTCCTATGCATAGAAAGAATTTTTGGACTAACAAATGGATGCAGAATCCTAGGAAGAATTTTCTACAGGTTAGCTACCATGATCCTAGTGCGCAGTACAAGAAAGGTTGGGGATCATTTAAGAGAAAGAGAGGATTAACTCTTTGTTACAGTTGCAGAAGACTGGGACACCTTGCTAAGGAATTCCCCAGTAGAAGACCTAGTTTTCTTTCTTGTAAAGCTATGGACCATGAAGTTCTAGATTTCCCTAGAATGATTGCTAAGGTTGAAAGAATGAATATTAGACAAGAAAACCCTGAGGAAGACCAAGAAACTGAGACCATGGCAGAACCCCAGAAAGAATTAGAGATTGTATTACTACAAATGAAAGAAACCCTGAATGACCACAGAGATATCAACTTATCAGAGATCTTTAAAGAGAAAGAGTGCATAGAAACAAGAATAGGAGACTTCGACATAGAATGTGTTCTGGATGAGTAAACACAAGTGAATATCATGACAGAAAGAACCTGGGAAATTTTGGGAAAGCCTGCTATGATTCCTTCATTTGGGAGGAATATGATTATTTAGAGGGAAGATGATAACCCTATGTGGAAGACTTACCCAGACATCTATGAGTGCTCATGGCACTTCGACAAAAGAATAATTTGAGATCATTAAGTTTGTTGAGAACAACACCCCATTTGCTATACTACTAAAAAAAACCTAGATTGCGAAAGATCAGACCTGAAGAAAAGAGGAGGAAGCTCTAGAACAAAAAAAACAAGAAATAAGAGACTTCATGGCTAAGAGAATAGAACACTTACTGGAAGAACAAGAAAACCAATCAAAGCTACTGAGGACCATAAATATGGATGTCGAAGTTGAAAGAACACAAGAAAATTTGAAACATCTGTCTGTACAGGAGAGTAGATCACCTACCTCAAACAGAGAAGAAGTATTTCCCTTGAAACTTAGGAAAGACCACCAATAACACGAAGTTACTATGCCAAGAGGAGATAAGAATTAGAATGGAAACAGGAATACTGAAATGCAGATCACATGGAAGAAGGCTAGAAAGCTCAGCAAGAAGAAATCAAAGTTGGAGAAATTATAGGAAGTTCCAAAGAAGACTTCGCAGAAGGAAGGTCTCCAGAATTTGAACCTCGTTGGAATATCAGAGCAGCTCAGATTGGCACTTCACCATGGCAGAGTGATATGACCATTTGAGGCATTATAACTGTTAGATCGACATTCCCGAATGGTTACAACAACAATTATGATCAAAAATCTCACCATCGGATCGTTGGGACTGCACCGTAATGGACATAATTGGCTAGACAGACACATCACCATTGATCTGATGTTGATCCATCAGATCACTGGATTGAGCATGCAAGGACCAGACTTGCAATAATTTTACCCAGGAAAGGCTGCAAACCACGCCCTGGCGCAAAAGATTAAAGATACCTACAACGATGTGGAGAAGGGGAAGTGAGGCTACAAGGTAGCCACCATCCAGAATGGCACAGTGCGCCTTGCTTTCCAGTTGATTGATGGTAAGATAGTAAGAAAGAACAGACCCACACAAGTCACGGGGTTTTTTGTTGACCTTGCAGGAAAATGCGTGGAGGGACTACAAATGAACTGGGAAAAGTACTTAGTTAACCAGTTAGACCAAGACTGTTGTGAAGCTCAGGATCAGGGCTATGATTTCAATTTTAGTTGGTTGTTGATCCTCATCGCGTTCATAGCTTGGGAGATGCCAGAAGGTCCGACCTTCCCTGAAATAGAGCCATCTGAACCCTTAGCCATGAAGTTTTCCACGCTTTGGTATTCAAGCGATATGGGAAAACAATGTCAGTCAAATGCGATGTTCCACACATACTACCTGTAGTTAAAGAGGGCTATTGAGGTTTTCCCTCATATGATGTCGAACACCCTGCACAGGTTCAGGCCATTTGTGAAGTTCCACACATACATACATTTTATCTATATCACTGCGCATAGAGATGAACACAAAGAAGTACTACGAAGTTATTACAAACTCACAGAGGAGGACCTAGAAGAAATAACTAAGAAATGGCCTGCAAAGATTCTTATCCCTCTTGACCCCTCAAAACTGTCCGAACCCAAACTAATCGAAATATTGATGCTCACTTGCAAAGGGTACGATACACCTGGAAGTGGAAAAAGGAAGAAGACATAAGAGGAATAGAAGCTGAACAACGCATCCGAAGAGACTGCTTCAGAATCACCTAGCAGAGGAGGTAATGATGAAGTAGACAAAGAAGAGAACAATGGAAAATAAGATCAACAGAAGTAAGGTGAAGTAACACCACCAAAAAATCCCCCCGATGACGCAGAGCCATCTAACAAAAGAAAGGTTTCTCCCATGAAACACACATCGTGGAAGAAGTCAAAAGCTAGTAAGACCAAGCTGCAGACTATGCTCATGCTTGATGACTTTGACTTCATCATTTTAGTTGTATCGAATGCCTCAAAAGATATTTTGTGGATAAATGAAGCTAAGAAAGAGACCATGTATGAAATAATTGAAGTAGAACTGCAAGGGGTACAACATGCCCTTCACTTAGCTGCGCAGTGTCCACTGCACCCCGCCATTAGAAAAAATAGAGTTGGGAAATGATCCTACCCAACTTCACAGACTAGACGATGCGACTGAAGCTCGCCTTCGTCGCGCATAGGAAGAAACAGAACATGCCACAGTGGCCCTGAAGAAAGAACAAGAGGAAGTGATAGAGCAATGTCAAGTTGTGTAGCAAAAAAAGGATGACCTACAAAAAAAGTTCGAAGAGGAGAGAGCGCATATCGAGCAAGAGAAGGAACAGTTGATCACAAAGCATGATGGAGTAAAAGAAGCAGTCAGCAGAGCACTTTGTCTGTGACGGGATTAGAGAAAAAGGAGGAAGACCCAGTGGAGCATCAAGTAGCGAAGCTTGTTGAATCCATCCAACAACTTCAACAGAGAATAGAAGATATAGAGCTACAAACAATACCAAGTACTCTGCAGGACGTGCGATACCAAAGAGAAGCCACTGCCAGGAGCGCAGTTGAGAGGATCAAAGCATTATCTTTGGAATGTAAACAACTTAGCAGTAGAAGTGCATAGACTTACAAGTGACTTACTGAGGACCCTAAATCGAATACACTAGAGTCACAGCTCCAGGAGGCAAAGTAGCAAGCGGCGATAGTATAGGCGCAGTTGAAGCTCCTATCAACATTTGAGAGAATGAAAATATCCTAGGAACAGTGCACTGCTCAGTAGCAGGTCCATACCATACAACAGAAATTCATGGAAGTGACTTAGAGGCTCCAACTAGTCCAGGACGAAGCTTGCCAACTGTTTAAGGAGATTGAAGGCTGAAGAGAAGAGCTAGAACAAGTAGTCACTTTAGTAGAATAGCGCTTAGAGGGACTTGTGAACGAGGCAGTTATTCAAGATTTCATCGAGCAGGAGTCCTTGGTGAAGCAACAGGCTGAAGCAGCTCGAGCCAGGCTCGAGGCATTTGAGGCAGAATTACCTAGAGAAGAGTGACTCAGGACAAGTCACATGTGAGTGTTGGGGGCCTATTGGCCCTTGACCAAGTTTTGAAGATCCTTGGTCACTTTTGACCTCTTTTTGGGACTTTGACAGGCTGTCGAAGGTGGAGGGAAATTCGAAGCGGAGATCGAGGGATCTCAGCCCCCTTTTAGGGATTTTTAGGTTTTGGGCTTATGTAACGGGTATGGGGATGTTGGCCCATAGGTTTACCCATGCTTAGGCCTCTTTTGTAATGTATAAATAGATGTCTAGGTGATGTAACAAGAGACAATATGTGCATATGTGTGATGTTTTGCTAAGTGCAAGTGATAGTTGTAAATGCTTTGTGCATGCTGTGTGAGGCTTCGCAAGGCTAAGTGCAAGTGACTGTACGAGATTGTATAAAGGCTTTGTGTTGTAACCTAGCTCGGGGAAGGAGGATTTGGCAGAGTGTGCATAGATCTCATGTCCTATGCAGAATAGGATCCTATGGCCCTGTGCATGTAGATTATTGACAGAAGATAATAAAGAGAAGAAGAGTTGGTGGACGTAGCCCCAGGCTGGGGGTGAACCACGTATATCATGTGTTGTGGTTGCTTTGTGCATTATGGTTGTTTTATTGTTCATATGATTTATGCTTAGTGTATTAATGTATGTCTAGATGTATCTGATACGATAGCTTAGTGCTTGGTGATGTAAATAAGTATCAGATATGATCTATTGTGATGTGCTTAGTGCTCGAATGTGTTGGATCTTGTTGAATA
This sequence comes from Picea mariana, assembly GCA_032191745.1. NCBI lineage: Eukaryota > Viridiplantae > Streptophyta > Pinopsida > Pinales > Pinaceae > Picea > Picea mariana. The sequence goes on along the minus strand of JASDQU010013830.1, from coordinate 45,177 downwards.
TTACGTTTCTCTTTAATTAGGGTTTGGATCTACAATGTCAATAAGGGTTAATTACTGACGAATGTTGACTACTAAGTGCTTTGTTAGAGTATTTTAATCATAGATCTGTGTCCCAGCTAATGTTGCAGACACTAGATTCTTGCAACCACCCCTGCCTGTACCTCGGGTGAGACTTCATCTTCTTCGCAGGTGTTGTCGAAAGGGCCAGTAGTTAGGGTTTTGTTGGTGTGTTGTTGAAGCGTTGAAACCTGGGTCTGCCCCTGTGCCAACACTGCCCCACCACTAAAAAATCACTGAATCCTTCGAGGAACAACAATGTACTATGTGAACAAGTCCTATCTTTTGGTGAAGTGTCGTGATGCACCTAAATCAATGTACTAAGGAAACAAACGATGTTGATCAACTTTCTTCTTTTCCATGAATGAAAATAAGGATGACTCCTTCTCCTCTATATTCTTTGCGACATGAACCTTCCACTGAGGCCCTCCCTATTTGGTTTTATGATCAACCAACTTATTTCTGCAGTTCTTCTTCATATGGCCCATCTATCCATAATAGTGACAAGTGATGGTCTTTAGGCTCTTGGTTGCATCTTCACAACTTCCTTAACCTTTCATCTTTTTCCATTTTTCTTTTCCCTTGACATTGGCTACACAATCCTATTTTGATCTCTCTATCTCACCATTGCTACCAAACTACTTCTTCCATCTGTCTTGTTGTAAAAGCACATTTCATAGCTCATCAAAATTTAGTTCAACATTCATAGTGAAAATTTTTAGGGTTTCAATAAAGTGTTCATAATAATGCGGTAAAATTTTAAGTGTGATTACGACCATGTCCTCCTCTTTCATCTTCTGACCAATGGAAAACAATTGTTCTCTGACATCCTTGATGTTGAGTAAATGTTCTTGTAATTATGCACTTTTATCCATTATGATCGAAAAAAACATATTCTTCAGGAAGAAGGTTCTACCCTTGTTTGAGTGTTAATCCCTAATTCATGGCACATTACCCCTTAATTAGGGCATATTACATTAGTATTTTTATTTTATTTATGTCAACTTGGGTCCATTAGTTGTAATTATACCTCCTAGTCTCCTATATATACCATGGAGACCTTTTCATATGGAATCATCTTGTACTTGTGAATTCATGTGATGTGTAAGGAGGTTTCCCCCTCAAAGAGGCTTATTATCTGAATTTATCTATTTTTCAAGGCATTGAGTACTTATTCTGAGTTTTTTATTCTATTTTGATATTTGATTCGTAACATTTAGTATCAGAGCTAGACAATCCTTGGGACTGGCTTCTTCAAAACATGTCTTCTTGGAATTTTCACTACAACTTTTTTTATGGAAGGTTCCAAGATCTTAAATTTCTATGGTGTAGAGGAGACATATAGATATAACTTGGGTCCAAATTTTAGATCTTGGTTCATTATATTTTTTGAGATACATTATGTTCAAGTTAGGGTTTTTTACTAGTTGGGAAACAAGCCTTCTTGGAATTTTCGCTCCCAATTTGTTTCGGCTTGGTTTTAGGTTCTGAAATTTTTACAGTATGAACTAGGAATAATGAAGTATATTGTGTACAAATTTCATCCCTTTATTCATTGTAATCGGAAATTTATTCCCTGAGGAAACTAGGGTTTGTGGATGGTCCAGATTTCAATCTAAAACACGTGTTCTTGGGAAAAAAGTTATATATGAAGCTACAGACCTCCAAATTGAGTGAGATATGTTCCATTAGTTAGGGTACGGACTGAATTTGTATGGGCATGAATTTCGAGTTCTGAAGTGAATACAGTGACATGTGGAAGTCCGTACAAGTTTGCTCTCCTGAAAGGAAACAAAATCATCACATCTTGGGAAAGTTATCATAAAATTATATTGGAGAATCCAATATTTATCTAACCTATGGGGTTGGAAAGAAGACACGTCAGGATACCTCAGGTATAATTTTTAGACTTAGAGGGGCCGAAATTGCAGAGCTACAACAGAATAAAGGTCAGCTATCAGAACAATCTCCAAATCAGGGTTTTAACAGGTGTGTTTTTTTTGGAAATTTGCATATCTTTTGACTAGAAGATCCAATTGGGGTGATTCAAAAAGTGGGATAAAAGGAGTATCACATAAATTTTGGAGAATCTTATTGTTTTTTAGGTACATATGTATTATTATGTCTTTAAACGTAGGAGTTGTCTTTACTTGTCAACACTACAACCCGAGGACTGTGTGGTTCTTCCACGTACCTAGAGTATATCGGAAGGTCCCTTTCGAACGATTGTGAATTAGATAACACTACTATGGATTTGAGCTCCCACGTACCTTACATATATCGAGAGACTCCCTAAAATATTGAGACCAACCGAGTAAACCATTTGGTCATTGTTTTGCCATAGTGCATAGAACAACACTTGAGGAGATCAATCTCTATTACTTGGGTAGTGATATAGTACAACTAAGGGAATGGTCAATCCTCCTTAGTTATTTCCCTTATATATTGGGCCAAGTCCTATTGTCAGACCCCACACACATATCAGAGAGCTATAATACCTGACACTACCTTGTTTTTGAGGACCTCTGCCTAAGCCAATTAGGAATTCTTACCTTGTAGTGATACTTGGATAACATGCCACCAAAAAATGGAACTTCTACACCAAATAAGCCCTCATAAAATCCTACTTGGACTCTTGATGAAGGTGAAGAAATGCACAAGGACATAGATAATTTAAAAAAGAAGGCAGTAAAAAAATATGAACTATAAAGGATGATGGATTCAACTAAAGCTAAGTTGGAAGTGATGATGGATACTAATGTGGATGGCTTAAAAGAGGATATCATGAAAGGGTTGAAAAATTTTCTACTATAGAGGCCACCTGAAAGTGACAATGTATCCCATGAAATTCATGATGAGGACACAAGGAAGATGAATCAAGACTGAAGAAACTCCAGCTTTGGGTTGAAGACCAACCACTTTCCTAAGATCAGTATGAGAAAGTTTGATCTCAAGGATACAATCACATGGATACTCCAGATGGAGCAGTTCTTTGATCTACATGATGTGCCTCGAACACAAAAGGTATGAATTGTTTCCTTATATTTAGAACCTAATCATTTTGTGTGGTATCAATGGATTTGTTCTCACAGATCACTTGTCACTTGGAAAATTTTCATGGAATAAAAATGATAGCACACTATGAGGATACAAGGAGCGATACCTTATTTATCCAATTGATAAATATCAAGCAAAGGGGTCCAGTTGTGGAGAACATTGAGAACTTCCAAACATTGTATATAAAGGTAACATATATTCCTAATGAGTACCTGATTGATGTCTTCATAGGAACTTTAAAGGATAACATTCAACATGAGGTTCGCCTTTGGTAACTCAAATCGTTGGATACTAGAAGGACCATCCCTAACATCTATCAAGAGAATAATGTTTCTTCTTCTAAACCCCCTCAACCTACAAGGTTAACACCTAAAAAATTGGAGGAAAGAAAAGAAAAAGGTTTATGCTTTAATTGTAACAACAAGTACAGTAAGGAACATAAGTGTGGCGAGAATAAATTATTCTACATAGATTGTGAAGAGGAAGGAGAACAAGAACAAGAACCATATTAATATGAATATGTAGAAGATATTTATTATGAAGAGATGACTCCCACCATATCATGTCATGCATTGGCTAGAATTAACACTCCTCGAACCCTCAAGATCAAAGGATATATCAAAAATAAAAAGGTAACAATGCTAATTGATTCTGGTAGTACTCATAATTTCATTCACTACAAATTATCCAAAGCTTTCAATTGATTTATATATCCAGCGCCAGAGTTTCAAGTAATGATTGAAAATGGAGGAACTATGAATTTCTCAGGAAAATACCATAAGATCAATCTTAATATGGGGGAATATGTAATGAATAGTCCAATGATTTCTATAACCATAGGTGGTTTTGATGTCGTACTAAGGGTCCAATGGTTACAATCATTGGGAACCGTGGATTTTAATTTTCAAGAAATTTTCATGAAATTTTCATTGGAAGGAAAGGAATTTGAGTTAAAGGGTATCACAGGGAAACCCAATAAGGTGGTAAGCTCTAATGGCATGAAAAAATTATTGAAATAGGGGAATCAAGGTGTAATTGTACAACTATGCTCACTAAATGTTAAAACATCTAAGCCATCTATTCCCCTAGATCTCCAAGGGATCATTGATAAGAATTCCAAAGTATTTGAAGATATTCCTAGAGGTCTTCCACCCACTCATGATCATGATAACTCTATTCACTTAATTCTTGGGAGTGCTCCTCCTAACATCATGCCTTACAAATACCCTTATGCCCAAAAGAGTGAAATTGAGTGTATGGTTGAAGAAATTTTAGAGGCTAGAATTATTATACCTAGCCAAAGTTCTTAGTCTGCACCAGTGGTAATGGTACTCAAGAAAGAGGGATCATGGCATATGTGTCATGATTATATAGAGATAAAAAAGATCACCATTAAAGATAAGTTTCCCATTCCCGTCATTGATGAATTGTTAGATGAACTACATGGAGCAATCTACTTCACAAAGTTGGATCTTTGTTCAGGGTATCATCAGATTAGAATGAAGGAAGAAGATATCCCAAAAATAGCATTCAGAACTCATGAAGGCCATTATGAATTTTTGGTCATGCCTTTTGGCCTTACAAATGCACCTTCCACATTCCAAGGGTTGATGAATTCCATTTTCAAGCCCATCCTTTGAAAATTTGTGTTAGTATTTTTTGATGATATATTAATCTATATCAAGTCTTGGGAATATCGTGTTCGACATGTTGACAAGGTGCTACAACTACTAAACAAGAAATATCTATATGCTAAACTGTCCAAATTTTTCATTTGGTTGAAGGAGGTAGAGTATTTGGGCCATATTGTATCTCATGAAGGTGTCAAGCTAGACACTAACAATATTAAAGCCGTGATGGACTGGTCAATTCCAAAAACATTGAATAATCTTAGAGGATTTTTGGGTTTGACATGTTACTACCGCAAGTTTTTTCGTAACTATGGAAGAATAGAAACACCTTTAACTTCATTAACTAAGAAGGATGAATTTTCATGGAATCCATAGGCAACTCAAGATTTTGAACAACTTAAAGAGGCAATGTCCAAAGATCTTGTCTTGACCACACCATACTTCACAAAAACCTTTATTGTGTAATGTGATGCCTCGGGAAATGGCATTGGTGTTGTTATAATGCAAGAAGGATGACCCCTTTATTTTGAAAGTCGACCACTAAAGTGAAAGGACTTACACAATCCAATTTATGAGAAGGAAATGATGGCAATACCACACACATTGAAGCAATGGATCCCTTACCTAATAGGTAGGAACTTCAAGATCAAAATAGATCATGACAGTCTTAAATACTTCTTGGAACAAAGACTACCTTCAGAAGAGAAAAAAAAATGGGTGACTAAGATGTTGGGTTATGAATTTGAAATCATCTACAAAAAGGGGAAGCAAAATGTTGTGGCAGGTGCACTCTTGAGAAAGGATGAATATTTTGAGGCATTTCTCTATGCTATCTCTATCATCCAATGATCTGAAAATAGGGGGCTAAATTGTTATGCTATGCAAGCACCCTCTACTCCATTAAAATAAACTTCATGACCTTGCTCAATGTATTAGTTGTGCAAGAGGATTTATGTGTCAAGTTTATGCCTCTTTTATGTGTTTATGTGTGAGGTTTTTAAAAGGTTAAATGTGTTGTTTAAAGAATACAACAACAAATATAACATGCAGCAAAATATAACCAGAAAACACTCACAACAAGAACAACATGATAAAGGAGTTCACCCCCAACTGAGCTACATCTCCTTGAGACTCCATCAATGGACTAGGCTCTCTGGGATTAGTTTGTCAAATATTATTTTACAAGATGCTTCTCAACTTCAATGGATTTACTGATTGTACCATTGGGTTCAGAATACATAAAAACCCCAAAAATGACTATTGGATCTCTGAAAACAGACCATGGCTCATCCGGGCATGACCTCTTCTACATGTGGCCTTGAGCTTCCCTGAGCTTCCTTGTGGAAAAAACACCTGTAAAAGTCCTCAAAAGCCTCTAAAACCTGTCCCAATGTGTTCATAGAATAACAATTAGTCAAAAATGACTATTCAGTCATAGAAAACAGACTTGGGCTCATATGAGCATGACCTCCATCAATGGTGGCCCTAAGCTCCCTGGAGCTCCTAAAACTTCAAGGTAGAAAAACCTGCAAAATAAGTGTCCAAATGGCTTTTAAAATAGTGTCAATGGATTCAGAACATCCAAAATCCCCTAGCTGGGCTTTTTCAGCACCTCATTTGGCCAAAATATGAAGCAGTTAGGCCTCCTTCCATTTTCCTCCTTCAAGCTTGTTGTCTCTGGTTCGCCATTTCGCACCTGTGTGTGAGTAACCTGGATTTTGGGCGTTTCCCATGCCTAAACCTAGCACACACATGCATTCCTACAAAATGCACCAAATTTTTGCACCGTTAGCAAACTAAGTCCCCTAAATGCAGAGGTGTTGGGCGCATGGGGGCCATATGGCCACGTCCTAGCGCAAATTTAGGCCCCATTGCTAGATTTAATGAGAGTGTGACAAGTGGCAGTTTTAAAACTTATCTGTTTGAACAAAAATAATGTGTGTTCCATTCTGTGAGGTGTGGTCACATGGGTGTACATAAAAAACCAGGGGCTGGGGCTAAGCCCCAGCCTGGACCCACTCCAAACTACACCATAGTACACATTTAAATTTAAATCACAATGTTATATAGTAAGAAACAATTGCACGGTGCGTTGGTTGTTTGGACTTGCCAAGAATTTGGATTGAGGTGGATGTCTGGGGTTTGAATCCCATGGAATCCATAAATTTTTTGAACTACACCATATACAAAGGTACCACGTGGCAACCCACGCCTGGGCCACGTAGCACCAAACCATTTGCCATAATGATGCCAAGTGTCAGCAATCTATTCATCCATGTGTCCTGCTAAAAATTCCTGCCACATCATCGTACAAGCATGCCACATTAGCATGTCCAATCAGCACTGCCACGTGTGTGTTCGTACCCCTGCCACGTCAGCCTGTACGGACTGTATAGTCTGCAATTTTTTTTGCATGTTTGGAAAATCGAATAGAATGTGATATATCTCTCATCCGATGTCTGTTTGACCCCGTTTGAAGTGCATTAGGTTCATGATGATGAGGGATACACACTTGTTCATTTTGAGGTGATTCCAGACACTTTGATTTTTGGGCTAAAATTTGACCCCTAGTCTAGATTCTGATCATTCAACATAATTGGATAACGTAAGCAAGGGATGAGTGGAAGAATGATGAAGAAGTGTGGACTCTCATTCAAAGGCTTCAGTAGGATTCCAGTGCATCTGATACATTTACATGGAAAAATGATTCACTATGGTAGAAAGATTCACTTATATTTATTTAAGAACTCCCAACTCAAACAAAAGGTACTTTTGGAATTGCACACCTCTACAGTAGGAAGACACCCAAGATTTTTGAAAACCTATCACAGGGTCAAGAGGGAATTTTTTTGGGATGGCCTTAAAACTCATGTTCAAAGGTTTGTGGTAGAATGGTTGGTTTTCCAACAAAATAAGGTGGAAATAAGACCCCATGTATTTTACAACCGTTAGCCATTCCAAGTTAGTGTTGGGAGGAGGTTTCCAAGGATTTCATCATAGGGTTACCAAAGTCTGAAGGAAAGGGTGTCATCATGGTGATTTTTGATAGAATTACCAAGTATGCACAATTTTTTTTTCACTCTCTCATCCTTTCAAAGCCAGTATAGTTTCTACTGCATTCATGGAGACATTTCAAAAGCAACATGGAAGCCAAAATATTATTGTAAGTGACAAATATCCCATCTTCACTTGACATTTTTTGACATAATTATTTTCTTGTTTGGGTACTCAGTTGGCTCATAGCTCATCTTATCATCCTCAATCTGATGGAAAAACTGAGATAGTGAACAAATTTCTGGAAGGATACCTTCATTGCTTTGTCTCTGATAGACAAACACAATGGTTCAAGTGGTTACCCTTGGAAAAATGGTGGTATAACACTTCCTTTCATACTGCAATAAAAATGACACCATTTATGGTACTTTGTAGATATCACCCACCATCCATCACTTATTCTCTAAAAGAAAAATCTAAGGTTCAAGTAGTGGAAGATCACATCAAGCATCAACAACAAGTTCTCCAACTTTTAAAGGACAACTTGACCATGGCACAAAATCACATGAAACAATAAGCAGATCCACATCGTAGTGAAAGAAGTTTTGAAGTAGGGGATTGAGTATTTTTAAGAATACAATCATACAAACATATGTCCCTCAAGCAAGATAAGAAGGATAATAAATTATCACAAAAGTACTATGGCCCTTATAAGGTGTTGAAAAATATTGGTACTATGGCATACAAATTAGATTTTTCTACATCTTTGCGAGTACACCTTGTTTTCTATGTTTCATGCTTAAACAAGGTTATAGGTGACAAGATCCTAGTTCAAAGTATATTTCTAGAACTTGACGAGGAAGGTAAAATCATATTGGAGCCTGAAGCTATCACTGACACGAGAATTTTCCAACTGAGGAATAGATCAATTTTAGAGTATCTCATTAAGTGGAAGAAACTACTTGCTAAATATTTCACATGGGAAGATGAGTCTTTTATATATAAGCATCCAAAACTACTCAAGTGTTGAGGACAACACTTGTCTAAAGAGGAGGGGCATGTTAATCCCTAATTCATGGCACATTGCCCCTTAATTGGGGCATATTACATTAGTATTGTCATTTTATTTATGTCGGTTTGGGTCCATTAGTTGTAATTGTACCTCCTAGTCTCCTATATATGCCAAGGAGACCTTTTCATTTGGAATCATGTTCTAATTGTGAATTCATATGATGTGTAAGGAGGTTTCCCTCTCGAAAAGGCTTATTATCTAAATTTCTCTCTTGATAAGGCATTGAGTAATTATTCTGAGTTTTTTATGCTATTTTGATATTTGGTTCTTAACACTAAGTCTCATGAAACTCTTTCAAATGCTTCCAGATCTTTGTTGAAATATTCCCTAGCTGGACTTCAATGAGAATTTCATCTATCATGAACAAATTAAGCAACATAGCTGCTTCTTTATCTCTCTCATCAAACTTGTCTTGTTTATTACCCGCAACTTGTGGTCAAGCATTGTGACCTAGGACAATAGTGGCCAAGCACCTGTACTAAAAAATGGCCAACATATGTTGCTTCCACATATTGTAGTTCTTGCTAGAGAACCTTTGACTATCTTCCATCATGATTTTGGGTAAATAGGCCATAGATGCAAGTCAAAAATTCAAAAAACTATACTGAAACAAGGAAAAATACTTGATATTCCCTCCCTCAATCTACAATCCATGTATCACTTCAAAATGAATAGATTTATGATAAATATACTAAAAATCATGCAGATTTTGCCAAATTTGCTTAAAAACAACGCAATAAACCAGAGATCTACTGTCAAACAACTAAAAAAGACACAGATATTGAGAAATATGCTCTCAAACAACTCTAAAATAGTCAGATATACTAGCAACCAACACCAAATCAATGAATTTCTACTTGGATCCCTAAAAAGGGGGTGCAAGTCCCAAGTACATATTCTCAACTTTGATTTCAAACTTAATACATTAGGGTTGCAAGTCCCAAGTACACATACTCAACTTTGAGTTCAATCATAGTGCATGATGATGAACATTGTGGGCTCTCACATTATGTTTGTCTTTCATGGTCAAAAGTCTAGTTACTTTTTAATGAGACCACATTCAATTGTCACTATGATACAAGGTATGACAAGAAAATTTGTATCAAAAGAGACTTATCAGTATGCTTGAGATGTATTTAGTTCTCAATTGAAGTATTACATAATAAATTTGGTGCAACACAATTGATTACTTACTATGACAATGGTGTGTTCTCAATGAAATGTAAATTAAGAAGACAATTTCAAAGCCCGCTTTCATAGGCTTACCAATGGGAAGAAACTTCCAAACAAACAATGTAACAAGAGATCCACTACTGATAAATGTATATGGAATTTTGTAACATCCCCTAACCCAACCAAGGAACATTACAATGAAAAACACTCTTAAAATTAAATTTTTTGTTATCTAAATAAATTCTTGTAGCTTTCAACTATGAATTAAAACCATATTTAGCCACTATCTATTACAATTAATTACATGGATCTACAACCATTTAAAATAGACATGAAATTCATCTAATAAACTTAATTACAAAATCATATAAATCATTTCCAAAAACATAGAGTTCATGCACTTAAAATAAATTCATGATACAACAGAAGCAAGATAAAACAATTATCTTTTATAAACAATTATGCAACCAATTTCTTGGGTTGGACGTTCTACCCAACCATAGACTTTTTGTTCCAAATATCAATATAAATTCACCCCTGAGATGAGGTTAGTAATCCAAAAGAGATATTGGTCTCTCATTGTCCACTCACAGTTCAAAAACTCACAACCCATTGATATTCTCCTACAACTATCTCAATTTTCCACCAGCTCTCTTCATCTTGACCTACCCAACCCAACAAATGTATCCCTTCAATGATCTAGTCTCTTGATCATCCCATTCGATTACCAGTGTATCTCTGGCACTATTAATCGATAAACTTTCAACTCGAAACTGAAGGGAACTTGCTACAAGGAAAACTACCAACAAACAACAACAAACACTTGATGTTTCAGTGCAAATCACACATGAGTTCACTCTTCAAGCCTAAAAACCTAGCTCTTCAGTCTTCAGCTCCAAAATTCTCCAACATGCTCTAGAATTATCCCTCCATGGTTTTTCCAACTCCAGGCTCTATTTATTTCTCCCTACTTGTTGTTCATGCAAAAAAACTGAATGTCAAAAATTGTTGTAGCTACCCATATGAATTTTCCTCTCCTTTGGCTTGCTTGCTTGACTCACACACTTCCCCAATATGATTGTACTCAGCCCCCCATGCTCCCAATAACTATGGGATGTGACCAGTCACATCCACCCTCTTACATGTATTCAATGATTGGCTTTTGGAATACTCAATAAAAAATTAAAAGGTTCATATACAAATTCCAAATTTAGGAAAACTGGGTTGAATTAATATACATGGGTAGGTCCCCCTTGGACCCCCTCTTAGGCATTATCCTAGACCCTCCCTTTTCTTATGTATTGATTTATCTCCCATATTTTTCCATGTCCCCTTTGTTCGAAATAAAGGGATGTGCTCGTTTTTCCATAGACAATATAACAATATTGTCAGCCAACCATAGGCAAAAAGGCCACTCTCAACCACCTTAACCTTGATAGTCAGGATAATTTTGGTAGTAGACCAATAACCAACCAAGGCTAGTGCACCTTTCTCCAAGGGTAGTGCACCAAGAAAGAATAACCAGAAACCAAGAAGAAATTTCAAACCACAACTAAGAGAAAATCCAACCAAAACCAAAATGCCAATTGCAATAGCTGCAGCTGCACTCCCTCTTCAAACTTGCGCACTACTAGTCCTTATGCAGCTGTGAGAGTGAGAGAGATAAATGAGCTCTAGAACCCTCTATTTATATTTCTCTATCTCACTTGACTAGGCTGACTTCTCTTTTTGGAGGCTAATAACTCAATATTAAATATTCTCTTGAGCCGACTTGTCTCCTAGGGTTATTATCCAACATTTTAGGGTTTCTCTTGCTTCCCAGAATATTCTAGTCTTTTCAAAGGTTACACATGGAGGTTAATACCTCTCACAACTACCATAATATTGACACTCCCTCCTAGATAAGGAGGTATTAAAGGTAATGGTATTGAGCACAAACAAACCATTCAACTAGTAGCATCATCATAGCCACACATGTTATCTCATGATCACGTAGATCAACTCACGAGCAACATCATCATTATCAGTATCATCTGATAGAATCAACTACATCATCTCTCAAATCCATACTCAATCTGAGTAATCGAGCATGATGTTGAATAAGTTACTCACTCCACAGAGTGATGCAAGAACTATTCTTCTAATCCAAACATATGTCCTAGAAGAATAATCGTTCCAACAGATGCTGGAAGCCATGCCATGGGATACAAGGACTATTCTTATAATCCAGACAAACATCCTGGAAGAATGTCTGTCCTGGACCATTTTCCCTCCGACCACTACTATGAACTCAGGGAAAAATTATGTCTTGTACCAATCTCTCCACTCTGGTCACTTCTATGAACTCAAGGAGACAGACCATTCTCCTAATCCATACATATGTCCTAGAAGAATAGTTTTCCACGACATATCAACAATTTGTCAACATGAACCATTTTCCACATGGAGAATGTCAAACCACCAGTAATCTATCCTTCCCAGACCATTCTCCACCTGAAGAATGTTTTTCCATCATCACACTGACTATCCATCTAGTTGGAAATAATCTCCAACACTAGTGGTAGTCTCCATGGAAATCATAACAATTCCATTCAATATAACACAAATATGTCTATCCATAGTAGTACACAACTACTATCTAGTGGTACACAACCACACCTTGTAGCACACGACTATTAACCAGTGACACATATTCACAACTAGTGGAACAAATCTACCTCAGTGGCATACAACTACTGTCCATAGACATACAGTCTCCACAACAATCATATCATCTGATATCAACCTGCATAACAATATCATGGTAAAAACTGATTCATCTCGGCCATTCTTCTACTCACATCTGTGAGATTTGGAAGAGCATCTTCCCTCATAAAGTAAAACATCATCCATGGGCTATCTAGACTATTCTTTCCAAGCATAGAAGAATAAATTTCCCTGATTTTTTAGCCTGGACCATTCACCTAACTGGGACATTCCTCCGGCACTAATCATAGTGCAACATGGAGAGAATGAGTCTTCCCTAGGGAATGCCTATCCCTGATTTCTGAACCTGGACCATTCATCTAACTGGGCCATTCCTCCAGAACTAATCACAATGAAACCTAGAGATAATGGGTCTATTGTAGGGAATGAATGTCTAGACCATTTCCTATGGAAATGATTGTCCTGCACCAACCTCCAAAACAAACCATTCTTCGAAACTACACACAACTTTGAACTTCAAAAGAATGACTTCCCGGCTAGGTGGACCATTCTACTTGACCACTACTCAAAGTTATTGCCAAGAAGAATGACTGTCCTAGATAATTCCTCCGCACTGGCCATAAGGGGAATAACTGTCTATGGTACATCAACAATCTATCAGATCATTTTCATTACAAAAATGATTGTTTGATCTAGACCATTTTTCGAACTGGAAAATGCCTATCCGTCAGAAATCTTGAGCCACTTTCCAAACTAGAAGGTGAATTCCCAACCTAGACCATTTTTCAAACTGGAAAATGAATGCCCATAAATTAATAACATATCAGTGCTCCCTCTCAACCTGGGAGTAATCTCTTCCTTTTTCAATAAGTAAGTCATCTCCACGAGCCCCAACTTTTCCCTTAAGTACATAATATTTTCATCTTGGACAGAGGCTTTACCAAAATATTTTCTATGTGATCATCTGTGGAGATATACAGGAGAACCACTTCTCCCCTCTTATAACACACCCAACACCTAAGTACCCTTTCTAGGGATGGGGCATCATAATTTCATTTTCCCTTAACCATATCAGATCCTAAGTGCGAGACCTCCATCGAATTCTACTCGTCACGAGTGTTCTAACGGCTGCTACCAGGCTCTAAACTGACCTTTGGTTTAGAAGTTATGGCCTCCCGAAGTTCTTTGGGAGTTATTTGTTGAGGTCCACATGGCTCCATCTCGTTCGTACCATACATGGTTTTCGAAGCCCTGAGGATTCCCAATGCTCCTTCATCCATGGTGGAAATCCATTCACCATTAAATCCAATGGTGGAGCTACATCCTCGTAAAGGAATACGAGAGTTTAGCGTTCGACGCTTTGACACTGAGCACTCTTTTTTTTTCATTCTCGCATCTCCTTTGAAGTCCTGAATCCTTGAAACTCTGCCACGTAGCTCTGGTCTTTGGCCCTTTTCAAGCATACACTCCAACACCCCAGACCTCTCGGAGTTCTGAACTCTCGAACTCCCTAACTCCACAATGATTCCCGACCGTCAATCTAATCAAATGACTGGTGTTTGATCCATTAACTCCAGTGGATATTTAAGTCAATATGATGACTGAGATCAGTTTTCCCTCCGATGAACAACTCACATTCATCTCCTCTGTTAGGTTCTTGATTAGCCTGATTCGATCAAGTATTTCTTCCATGATCTTTACGATCTCTATCTGTAGCTGATCGAAGAGATTTCTACAATATTGTGCCTACAGTCTATCTAAATCAAAGTTCTAGCCTTGATTTGGGAAGATAAAAATTTCATTACTGCAACATACAATAATTCCTAAACACACAGAGATTAATTCATACACACTGAAATTTCATACACACAGAAATTTGATGATAAAGAAACAAAATGATTCTATTCATATGCAATTCAATTACATTTCTCAGAGCTCTACAAGATCGATCTCCATCTCTCCTCTAGCTGCTCTCCAACGATTACTCTCTAGCTGCTCTCCAAAGATTACTCTCTAGCTGCCCCCTCTATTTCAATACTCATCAAATTTAAGCTCTATTGAACCTCAACTATTCTAACAAACTGATCACTCCTAATCCCTACTAAGCTTCGCAATGCCTTCTAGAAGTATTCGAGAGATAACAAAATGAACAATTAGGGAACCAACTCCCTTAGTAAAGGTTTTTTACCTTTTGAATCAAAATAGATCATTTGGTTCAGATGCTCATGCATCATCCAATCATTCTTTACTACTAGAGGTTCACACCTCCATCATTCAGGTTCTCCTTCCTTAACCATACCCTACTTGGGTATCCATGAAATACAATTGGCTTTCAAAATTTTGTGCATAACATTAAGACAATAAAACATTTTAGAAAGGATTCTTACACAATCCCTTCATACCTTGTGCCACATAGGCATGAACGCTTTTTATACATGTTCTGGATGTCAGCACCCTCTCTAATATTACCTTATCAATGGTGCTTCTTGGGGACTTCTAAAGTCCCTTCAACAATATTTGTACAACAACCTGCTCATAGTGATCCTCTGCTTGAGGTTGTCCATCATTGGAAATTGTTTCTATTAACAACTCTAATTTCTCTCTACACATGACATACACCATAATTACATTATCCGTCATGTAAAAATAAAAGTGCTAGTATCTTGTCTTTTAAACCAATAAAACAATTTTTAGATATGTCCTACCATATCTCTATGCACTTCATGACATTATCCTTAATGGTTTCATGAATGCAATACAAACAATTCTCAATTGTTTCTGTAGTAATACAACCCTCACTATGGTGTTAAAACATTTACTTTCATCAATGTACCATCTTTCCCATCCCAAAGAAAAACATAGTACACAACAAGAAAAGAGTTAAGGGTTCTTCCCTTTTTCCAACTCCCTCTTCAAAGCCTGGTACTTTCAAACCGACTGTGTTATTTCTAAGGCCTCGTCGCCTTTTCTTACATTGTTTCAACCAAGCCAATTCAATCAAACATACTCATTTTTTCATTCTCCCTTTTCCAATTGTACTTGTTCTCATCGTTGCTCATCTAAGACCTACAACTTTGTAAGCAATTCAGAGTTCTTAGGGTGGGAAAAGTGTTCCTCCTTTTTCTGTTTATTTGATTTTGCAATTTACTCCCTATTGGGATATTCCTTCTCTTTTCCTTGAGTAGCCTTGGTTAAGCCTCACCCTAACCTTTTTGGATACATCAACATGCTTTACTAAAAAAAAATTTGTTCATAATTGATCATGAACTTGTGCATCCCTCACATTATATTTTCAGTTAGTCAGAATGGTCAACATTCCTTTATTAGTCTTCTATCCATACATGATGTTTTCAAAATTTAATCCAAGATTCTTCTATCCATTCATTGCTTGCACCCTTTCCATGTCATACATGCACATGGACATATCATACTTCCAGATCCATCCTTATGACAAGCCTCATAGAGACACTCAACGCTGAGCTTTTGAAATTTCTCTTGTCACTTCACTTCTACCTTTATGAAGGTTGTTCTCAATCTATAGGGTTCCTTTTTACTTCCTTATTGGGCTATTCCAACAACAATTTTCATCCATTCTAGGTCAAGTGATTTGACCTTACCATTTCCATCAATCCTCTGATCATGAGAGATCATACACATATACAAGGTTTAATCCTTTATTGAAGCAGTAGTTATTATTCCTATAGATCATTTCAGTCCATTCACATCCAAGTCTTGCTATTAGTTCCCATCAATATAATCCTACTTATGTAGTATTGGTTATCACTTCCCAAAGAATTGATAATATTCTCCTGCCACTGTCTAGTATGATTCAATCTTGTTGGGTAAAATCCCAACTGAATTTTAATCTGCATCCTTCTACTCAAGGAAATTATGTAAAAAATTTATGTTCGACAGTAATATTCTCAACAGGCTCATCTTGGCCTTGGTAACCTAATATTATGGCTATACAACAACACACACAATTGTAAAGTGAAGTCAACTTCTTTATTCAAAACATTAGGAACATACAGTGCAAATTTCAAAAACATCTATCAACAATAGTAGGCTTCATTCCCCTCTTTGGAAGAGGGTTAACTAAACCTTGTAGGAATGGGTAAGATAGGGTTTCACCCCTTAAAGTCCTCCAATAATATTTTTTTTATACGATTAGTGCATGAGCCCAAGTAGGCCAAGTGTTGTTGCCATGTTATGATACCAATTTGTAACAAACCCGACCCTTGAAAACCCTTTGTATGGATGGGGCATCATAATTTAATTTTCCCTTAACCATATCAGATCCTAATTCCAATACCTCCATCGAATTATTCTCACCACAAGCATTATAACGACTGCTACCAGGCTCTAAAATGACCTCTGGTTTAGAAGTTATGGCTTCCTGAAGTTCTTCGGGAGTTATTTATTGAGGGCCATGTTACGTCCACGTGGGTCCATCTCGTTTGTACCATACAAGGTTTACGAAGGCCCAAGGATTCCCAGCACTCCTGCATCTATGGTGGAAATCCATTCACCATTAAATCCAATGGCAGAGTTGTGTCATCATACAGGAATATGAGAATTTGGTGTTCGGTGCTTCAGCATTGAGCACTCCTTTGTTTTCATTCTTACATCTCCTCTGAAGTCCCGAATCCCTGAAATACTACCACATAGCTCCAGACTTCGACCCTTTTTGAGCATACACTCCAACATCCCAGACCTCTCAGAGTTCCAAACTCCTGAACTCTTGATGGCCTGCCACATAGCTCCGACCTTCAACCTTTTAGACTTGTCTACAATGCTACACCCTAAACCTCTAGGAGTTCTGAACTCTCGAAGTGCCCACTCTTACATGTGATAGAGTATATGTTCCAAGGGGGTAATATGCAACGAGGAAGAGATGACACATGGCCTCATTGGTGGGTGACACATGTCACATCCTAATGGGTGCATAGGGTCTGTAAAATGTACAAATTTGGTTGACATGTGGCACATCGAGCAGAAGTCCATGTCACCCTAGGTGACATCAGTGTGCCACGTCACTTTGAGACTGAAAACCTCTGAAATTCTTCTAGTCTTTCTTACTTTGTGAGATTACCCGAAGCTCCGAAGCTTGAACTTCCCACCAGCGACCTCCCGGTACCTCTTCTCTTCTATGGTCGAGATGTGTCCATGTAGACCCTTATATCTACGGCCTCCATTGCTTCGCAACTTCGATGTTCCAAGGTTTCATCATGTCATTCCCATTTTACTCCTAGAGTGGGTCAGCACTGAACTAACTATCATCTAGATCCAATGATCTTGGGGGTTCTAAAGTGTCCTCATATTGACGATCCTTGTTGCTTCGTCACTTTGGAATTCGGGAGTTATTGGCATTATAACACCTCTATTCTCCTGAAGTGGTCAACACCGAATGGAACATGAGATCGATCCAATGTAAGACACTTGGTAGAAGGCAAGGGTGACACATGTCCCAATCAACTAGTGACCCCTGTCGAGGTCTAATTGGCCATAAGATCTATGAAGTTTTTGAATTGGGATGACACGTGGCTCACCCACTCGAGTACACATCACCTTAGGTGACATCATCACACTAAGTCACTCCGGTGATAATCCTAGTTCCTCGCCATATCAAATCTCCCGGAGGGGGAATTTTCCAAAGTACTTCGCACTACCCCTTCACTAGGCTCAATATAATGGCTAAGAGGGATCCTGAAGGGTCCGAAGATCGGTGGTCCACAATACTTTGCAACTCCAACATTCGGGAGTGTTGGCGTTTGTGAAGTTTTAACATCCCGGAGCTCTGAAGTCAATAAGTGCTAGATCCTTTTGGACTAGCGCAGGGTTCCCATACCTTGGTCATATGGACCCTCTAATGAATCTCGGGCTATAATATCTACTCTTAGTTGAGATTTGGTTAAGTCCGTGGAAACGATCCTGTGGTCTATTAGGCTACTAGTTTTAAGGAAGCACCCTCCAATTTTGCACAACTTTAAGTACTAACTGTTGAAATAATGTAACTGCAAAGTGTATTCTTATTATTATTTGATATATTATTCATTGGATTAATCCCCATTGTTGATTGATCATGTCGGCTATTGTAAAAGGACCAAATCCCCTTTTGCGGATTGATCATAATGTAATTGTAATAAGCAGAAAGAGAAGTTGGCCCCAAAATATATCAAAGAGGCCCCAGAATATAATAAAGGTGGTTATAACCACCCAGGAGAAGAAGTCGGCCCTACCCGTGAAAGGACACTCCCACATGTGTCAGTCTTGTATAAATAAGGAGGCTAGTGCCTCACTTAGACGCACACTCACTTGTTCATTTTGAGAGACAAGTTTCAGAGCTGCAGCTGGAGAAGAGAGAGAGAGAGAGAGGTGCATGTTTAGGAGAGTACTTTCTGTACTTGTTTGAGTTATCTCTTGGCATTGTATTGGCTATCTATATTAAGGAAGTTTTGTTGGGTTTTCTGCCCCATGAGGGTTTCCTAGGATAAATGATGTGTCTCTTGCGATTGTGTATTTCTCAGTGATCTTACCTTATGCTGTTGTTATTCATTGAAATGCAAAGAACTATAATAATGGATTAAACATTAACATGGGATCAGAGCCAAGCTGAAGAGAGCATCTTTCACAAGAGAAAAGTGAAAAACGTCATTGTTATCATACATGCAAATTAGGGTTTTTTGTTGGAGAGGTAATTCAACCCTAAAACCATATAGAAAAGTGTGTCCTTCCTCAAGGATCATTTTGGCACCTTCAGCGCAACTTTTCAGTGGATAGATCTTCTATAAAGTGAAACCCTAGTTTCATAAAGTACCAAAAGTACCAGAAAACCAGAGTACCAGAAGTACCAGAGGTACCAGAAAACCAGAAGCACTAGTCCAGAAATCTGCAGATCAAGTTTGGGGGAGTAAAAGTTTGATTTTCTCAGATCCAAGCACACTAGGATACTTTCCTCAGCCAAGCGCACCTCTTGGTAAGTTCGGAATTTGATTTTGAACATTTTCATTTTTGGACATTTTCCTAGCTTAAAGTAAAATATGTCTGCATGCGTTAATCTTGTTGACAAGCTAGAAGCTGTGGAAAACTTTCATGCCTAGAAGTATAGGATTGATCTCATTCTTGAAGAGAATGACCTAGAAATATTTGTCAAAGAAGAAGTGTCAGAGCTCACCGATGCTGCAGAAAAAGCAAAGCACCAAAAGGACACAATCAGGCCCAAAAGAATCATCGCAGATTCAATCAAAGTCCACCTGATTCCCTACGTGTCATCAAAGAAGACTCTGAAACAAATGTTTGATTCCCTAAACAGACTATATGAAGGAAAGAACATAAACTGGAAGATGAATCTTAGAACTCAGCTCAAGAATACAAGAATGCAGAAAGGAGAATCAATCTAAGAATACTTCTCCAGAATATCCCAATTCAAAGAACAACTAGAAGAAATTGGAGATACTATAGATGAAGGAAAACTTATAATGATGGCCCTAAATGGTCTCACAATACCTTGGGATGCATTCATCCAAACGATTTGTGCTATAACAGAGAAACTAAAGTTTGACAGTCTATGGGAAGAATGCATCCAAGAAGAAACAAGAGTAGCTAACCGATAGGCTTTACTAGCAAGAGATGAAGATCAAGCCCTAGCTACTCACACTAAAGGAGGAAGAAAGAAGTCTTACTTCCAGAAAGAGACTTACAAAGAGTCTCAACCCCCAAAAAAATTCAATCATAAAGAATCTCATCCAAGGAGATTTCAGAAGAAAGGACAACAAAAGGAAAGAGATTACTCATCTGTACATTGCTACCATTGTGACAAGATGGGACACACTGTGAAATTTTGTCCAGCTAGATGAGAAGAATACAAGAGGAAACAAAAGAGGCACCATGCCCATGCAGTTGAAGATGAAGAGCCACCTGCAAAGATCTTAAGAGAACAAATTAAAGAACATGTCTTAATCTCGGTCCTCTCAGGATCGGTAACACCTGGAGAGGACACTTGGCTCATTGATACTGGTGCCTCCAAGCACATCACAAGACAAAGATATATTCTCTCTTACATTCAGAAAATAAGTTTTCTCATAAAGTGACACTTGGAGATGATTACCAATATCCCATCAAGGGATTGGGAGAATCAAACTACAAACTGAATTCAGGGAATTCAATGAAGATGAAGGATGTACTCTATGTACCAGGTTTGACAAAGAACCTACTCTCCATTTCAGATTTAGAAAATAAAGGCTTCAGAATTGCCTTTATATGTGGAGAATTTCTTATGTGGGCTAAAGGAGAAACCTTAAATGAAGCAATCATCATTGGAAGTGAAGAAAATGGCTTGTATAAGCTAAAGGGTCACTCAGAGGATGCCATGACCCATGCCATTGAAAACTCATGTGAACTTTGGCATAGAAGATTAGCTCACATTAACTACAAGGTGCTACCATACATATGCAAAGTTGTCATAGGTTTATCATAACTCAATGTTGATCATGAAGGCATATTCAATGGATGTGCACAAGGGAAGAACATCAAGAACCCTTTTTGGAAGAGAGACAACAAACCAGAAGGATTCCTAGAACTCATCCATTCAAATGTGTGTGGCCCAATGCCATCATCCTCCATGAGTGGGTATGTATACTATGTATCATTCACTGATGATTATTCTCATAAGACTTGGTTGTATTTTTTGAAATATAAAGATGAAGTGTTCAAAAAGTTCAACGAATTCAAAGCCTTGATAGAGAATATTTCTGAAAGAAAGATCAAGATACTCAGGTCAGATAATGGAGGAGAATACACCTCAAAAGAGTTCATGAACATAACTCACTACTCCCTATAATCCTCAAAAAAACGACGTGGCTGAAAGAAAGAACAGAATGATAATGGAAGTCATAAAGACCATGATCCATGATCAAGATCTTCCTATGTGCTTATGGGAAGAAGCAGCAATGACAGTCGTATATGTGAAAAATCGATTGTCCCATAGTGCACTTGGGTTCAAGACCCTGGAAGAGATGTTCACTGGAAAGAAGTCAGAGGTAAGACATCTCAAAATATTTGGCTTCCCAGTATTTATACATATACCGAAAAGAGAAAAGAAACAAGCTGGAACCCTTAGGAAAGAAAGGAATATTTGTGGGATACTGTGAGGTCTCCAAGGTCTTCAAGATCTATATACCATGTCACTACCACATCGAGATCATCAGGGATGTGACCTTTGATGAAGATCCATAGCTCAAGAAATCGATAAAATGCCAGCTTGAAGAGGTATATGAAGAGGAACCCGTAATCCCAAGAGTTGCAGAATCAGTGAGGGAGGTTCCCAGAGCTGCTGAACCAGTAAGGGAAGTTGTAACTTCCATTGATAAGGAAATTCTAGAATACCATGACATAGTAGAGTTTCAAGAACCTCCTCAGATGAAAATCTCCCATAAAAGAAAGCCAGCTTGGGCTAGAGAGCTTATTCAAGATGGAGAAAAATATGGTGTTCCCGAAGGAACCACGAGACATGTGAAGAAACCTAAGCCATTCTCCAGTTATATGGCTTTGATGTGTGATCTCCTAGAAAAGGAGCCTACCTGCTTTGAAGAATCCATTCAGAAGAAAGAATGGGTAGATTCCATGAAAGAAGAATACCAATCCATAATAAAGAATGATGTATGGGAAATAGTTCCCAGACCAAATAACAAGGATGTGGTGTCATCCAGATGGTTCTTCAAAATAAAATATGCTGCTTATGGAAGTATTGAGAAGTATAAAGCAAGATTTGTAGCTCATGGTTTTTCTCAAAAAGAAGGCATTGACTATGAAGATACATTCACTCCTATAGCCAGATACACTTCGATCAGAACCATCCTAGCCCTTGCAGCTAAGATGAAGTAGAAGTTACACCAGATGGACATAAAGACAACTTTCCTAAATGATGTTATCGAAGAGGAAGTGTATATAGAGCAACCTCAAGGATTTGAAGTTGAATACAGGAAGTCTCATGTCTGCAAATTGAGGAAATCCTTGTACGGATTGAAGCAAGCCCCTAGAGCTTGGTATGGATGAATAGACATCTTTCTGACAAGCTTGGGCTTTACCAAGAGTAAAGCATATTCTAATCTCTACTTCAAGGTTATGAATGATGAGCCAGTGATACTATTGCTATATGTGGATGACTTATTCTTAACTGGAGAAGAAAAGATCATCATCGAATGTAAGAAGAGACTCGCTTCAGAATTTGAGATGAAAGACCTTGGCCTAATGCACTATTTCTTAGGTCTTGAGGTATGGCAGAGTCCAGAGAGGATCTTCCTTAACCAAGGGAAGTATGTAGTCGAAATCTTGAAGAGATTCGACATGTTAGAGTGAAAGCCCATGGATACACCCATGGAAACGAAGTTGAAGCTATTGGTCGATACTTCATCGGAATTGATTGATACCACACTGTATAGACAGATTATTAGATCGTTGATGCACTTGATGAACACCAAACCTGAAATTTGTTTTTCCATGAACACCTTAAGTTAGTTTCTGGTAGAACCCAGACATGTTCACCTTATGGTTGCAAAACATGTGATGAGGTACCTTAAGGGTACATTACATTATGGTCTCAATTATGATGGAGATCATGATTTCACATTGAGTGGGTACACTGATTCAGATTGGGTAGGAAGTGTTTCTGACAGAAAAATCACTTCAGGATGTTGTTTCAGTTTGGGATCATCCATGATCTCATGGTAGAGTAGGAAGCAATCCAACATTTCTCTCAGCACAGCGGAAGAAAAATACATTGTTTCATGTTCTGCCAGTTGCGAAACTATATGGCTTCAAAAGTTGTTGACCGACCTATTTGACCTAGAGATGGAAGCAACCACGATCCTATGTGACAACCATAGCTGCATAAAGATGACAGAGAATCATGTATTCCATGACAAGTCAAAGCACATAGAGATTCATTATCATTACATCCGTGACATGGTGCAGAGAGGAGCCTTAAAGCTCCAGTACGTTAGCATGAATGAATAGGTTGTTGATGTGTTGACCAAGCCTCTATCTCATGTAAAGTTTGAGCACTTTCGAGATAAGCTTGGTATATTCCGAAAGGACCTTCCTCGAAAGGGGGAGTAGTTGTTGTGATGAGACATCTCTTTCTTCCATCTTGAGTAATGTGACGTAAAGAAAGATGATGAGATGAGACTAGTACTGTGCTTCCGACTTGACAGTTGTGACGTAAAGCCAGTCTAGTATCTTTCTTCCAGCTTGAGTGTTGTGACGTAAGGCAAGACGTTGAGATGAGACTAGTACTGTGCTTCTGGCTTGATAACTATGACATAAAGCCAGTCTAATATCTTTCTTCCAACCTAATGGTTGTGACGTAAAGCAAGACGATGAGATGAGACTAGTATTGTGCTTTTGGCTTGACAGTTGTGACATAAAGCCAATCTAGTATCTTGCTTCCAGCTTGAGTGCTATGACGTAAAGGAAGACGTTGAGATGAGACTAGTACTGTGCTTCCAGCTTGATAGTTGTGATGTAAAGCCAATCTAGTATCTTTCTTCTAGCTTGAGTGCTGTGACATAAAGCAAGACGATGAGATGAGACTAGGACTATGCTTCCATCTTGAGAAGTTGTGATGTAAATCCAGTCTAGTATCTTGCTTCCATCTTGATTGTTGTGACATAAAGCAAGACGAGTACTGAGCTTCCAACTTAATAGTTGTGACGTAAATCCAATTATGTGTTATGATGAGCTAGCCATGTGCTATGATGATGACGTATTAGTTTTATACTAATACATATTGATGTAGATGATAATTGCATTCCTTTGAGAATGACAATGTTGCCGATGAAGAAAACTTCTGATGATTTATAGATATGCCAGTTAGTGTTCCAAGATGATATTGATGATGTTGTCCTCCTGATGTTGTTGATTATAAAGGCCTCTCTATCGTTTGATGTTGTTGTAGAATACCCTTTTTGTTAAGGGGGAGTGTTGAAATAATGTAACTGCAAAGTGTATTCTTATTATTATTTTATATATTTTTCATTGGATCAATCCCCATTGTGGATTGATCATGTCAGCTATTGTAAAAGGACCAAATCCCCATTTGCAGATTGGTCATATTGTAATTGTAATAGGCAGAAAGAGAAGTTGGCCCCAGAATATATCAAAGAGGCCCTGGAATATAATAAAGGTGGTTATAACCACCGAGGAGAAGAAGTCAGCCCTGCCAATGAAAGGACACTCCCACACATGCTAGTCTTGTACAAATAAGGAGGCTAGCGCCTCACTTAGACACACACTCACTTGTTCATTCTGAGAGACAAGTTTCATAGCTGCAGCTGGAGAAGAGAGAGAGAGAGGCGCATCTTTAGGAGAGGAATTTATGTACTTTTTTGAGTTATCTCTTGGCATTATATTGGCTATCTATATTAAGAAAGTTTTATTGGGTTTTCTACCCCATGAGGGTTTCCTAGGATAAATGATGTGTCTCTTGTGATTGTGTATTTCTCAGTGATCTTATCTTATGTTGTTGTTATTAATTGAAATGAAAAGAACTATAATAATGGATTAAAAATTAACACTAACCCAGGGTTGGGTATCCTCGAACCATCCCAGAGGCCCAACTTATCACCTTACACTCATTCTCATACAATGGCTTACAAAAGAATAGTTATCGGCACTCTCATTATAAATTAAACATTGTGAATATTAATCACCTACACAGACATTTAGTCATGCATTTAAATTCAATTGCACAAGGTTCAAGAAATACTTATCTATTACATGTTGCAACCAGCTAACTGACTGCGGGTGTCTTCCTTTCCACCCTAATATAGGCTCAAATGCATTCACTCTTAGCACTTTGGCCACCCCCGTGCCAAGCCATGATATAACTAGGAAATCTATGCCATTTATCGGAGACCTTCTCTCTGTCACAACATCCCTACGAGGTTTATCAGATGCTTCCTCAGCATCAATCTCTTGGCCTTCCTCTTTTATTTTGCATATCCGGTTCACGCGTTCCCTTCTCTACATGTGCTCTTGTTTGGTGTATCTCCTTCTCTCTGCAGATCCTCCCACACATGCCTCTTCCCTGAACTATCTATGCATGTATATTTTTTCTACCTCCTTTCCCAGTATGGTTCTTGATTTATCCTGTTCCTTCTATTAGAAGAAAACTCTGGCCAACCTGGGTTTGCAGGACTCTATGGTACTTCAGGCTGACAACCTCCTATCTCCTTAGCTAGACCATTTTTACATTCATGGGGGTGTTTGATTATTCAAGCACCAGTCCTTCCTTCATTAATTGATTCCTCTCCTTCGGTTTAGGAGGGGATTTATTATTCCCAACAAGGGGAAATTTGGGGTCATTTGACATAATGAACCCTCTCCTATAGTTTTCCCATTCTTTCCCCTAATGATATCATGGCCAATACTTCAAGGCTTCACACCCATAGTAATTTATTGGCAATTCAAACAATAATACACTTACATTGTTCCCATGCCATAGCATGGTGACCATGATAAATGATTAATTACAAGCTGGCAGAAACAGGGGTGTTACAATCCCCTCCCCCTTAAAAAGGAACATCGTCCTCAGTGTTCTTTCTCAGTAACACTTGTCATGCCTTTCTCATTCAGTTGCTTCAGAAGTATTGACCCTCTTTCTTGGTCAGGTCCTTTTCAGACTCTTGGCCTTCTTCACCTATCTTCACTAATACTTGGACAACAACAATATGTTTTCACATTGTAGCACAATACTTATCTACGCATTTCGTGGATTTGTATCCACATGGCTGTCTTGTTTTCTTGGCTCACTGTTTTTCCTAGACATACTCATTATGTGCATGATCACAATCAGTAGCATATGATATTTATCAAAGTCTCATCTTCCTTGCGGTCACTCACCCTCCAAGCCCAGGATTAGGAATCCCCTTCTCTGTTATACGGTCCCTCGGGTGATCCATCTTTCCTTGCCAAGGTTTTCTCAAACAAGAAGAGTTTTAAAGAATCCATTGAGCCTTAGAGTCTAGGCATCCCTCATACTTTCTCTGTGGAGGTGTCCCTCCAGCTTGTGTTACCACAACACAACATATTCTAGGTGATCATGGCTAAC
This sequence comes from Picea mariana, assembly GCA_032191745.1. Classification (NCBI taxonomy): domain Eukaryota; kingdom Viridiplantae; phylum Streptophyta; class Pinopsida; order Pinales; family Pinaceae; genus Picea; species Picea mariana. Next base: position 18,380 of record JASDQU010013830.1, on the reverse strand, counting down.
CATGAGGTTCTCATATCCCAATTAGTATCCCTTTTCATGATTTCTAGCTTGATATCCTTCACCTGTCCTCCTGAGATAGATATTTTTCATCTCACCTATATCACAAGTATACAAAATTATGAGATATTATCATCAATTTCAAATTCAGAATTTTCTTGCAAATTTGTCACCCACAAATTTCCAAATTCCACATTTTTTTTTTCAGACCTGTTGCACACAGGAACCATATTCACAAGTATGGGCCTTTTATTCCCATAGAAGTCTGGCTCAGTAGGCAATTGGTCCTCGATATGGCTTACAACACTGCCATTTCCAAGACCCTTTTCTTCTTGCAACTTCAACATTCCTCAACCAAACAAATTGCTAGTTTGCATGCACTTTATATTTTCAAAATCATGCATACTAACAGTTCAAGTCATTTTCATCTAAGAAAGGGTACAAAGAAAAAATGAAATATATCATTTTTTACGTATGCATCCTTTCAACATACTAAATGTTTCCAAATGCAATTCAGATATCAAATTTCTTTAATCAATGTGCCAATATTCATGGCCACATCCATACCCAATGTACCCTACATTGGTTTTTAAATTATTATATTTCATGTTAGGCACTCTTGCTAAGGGGTGTTGGAACTCAACCCACTTATTACCATATGGATTCTCTGTCCATATTTATTATTACATCATAACCATATTTTCTACTCTGAATCGACCACATCCTCAAATCATCACTCATGAAACTCAAAGTTTCACATAAATGCCTTTAAGCATTTATTTTCTTACCAATAATCAGGGTACCAACATTTAGGATAACCTACTTTATCTCTTTACCATTCACACAACTCTATAGAGTAATAGAAGATACTTCTTCCACAATGGGAAACCCTATATATGCCCCATTCTTTTACCACATGCATCTTCTCAATGCATTAAATCAACATGTTGTTTATGAGCACTTTTGTTTCCAATCATTCCTTGATTGGTCAATGTAGACATATCAGTTCATGAATTATTTAAAGGGTTACAATGATGCAAGGCCGAAGTCAAACCCTTCCAGATCCTTCTTAAATGTCTACACAATTCAAAACTGGACTCGCAAATCATTCACAGAAACCGATCACAGTACCAGTTTACGCAGAATTAACGCGTGGGTTCCTTGCAGGTTCACCCACCGATCGTTCACAAATCGACGGTTCACAGTGATTCTAGAACCCCAATGTGTTGAATATTTATTTGAGATTTCAATCTCCACAATATGAAAAGTTCTTTCCCGACTCTTTTAATCGTGGTCGTTGCTCATCCACCCCGACGAAATCAATGGTGTTGGTTGATTGTGGACCGTGAACTAGCACGTCCATTAATTTCTCCTTCATGCTCCATAATGATTCTTGACCGTCGATCTAATCAAACAACTGGAGTTTGATCCATTAACTCGAGTGGATATTTAATTCTATCTGACGACTAAGATCAGTTTTCCCTCCGATGAATGACTCACATTCATCTCCTCTATTAGGTTCTTGATTAACCTAATTCAATCAGGGTTTTCTTCCGCGATATTCATGATCTCGATCTGTAGCTGATCGAAGGGATTTCTACAATATTACGCCTATAGTCTATCTAAAGGAGAGTTCTAACCTTGATTTTGGAACAAAAACATTTGATTATTGTAACATACAAGAATTCTTAAACACACAAAGATTAATCCGTACACATAGAAATTCGATGATAAAGAAACCAAATGCTTATATTCAAATGCAATTCAATTACATTTCTCAGAGCTCTACAGACTCGATCTTCGGCTCTCCTCTAGCTGCTCTCCAACGATTACTCTCTAGTCACCCCCTCTATTTCAATAATTATCAAATTTAAGCTCTATCGAGCCTCAACTATTATAACAAACTGATCACTCCTAATCCCTACTAAGCTTCTCGAGGCCTTCTAGAGGTATTCAAGAGATAACAAAATGAACAATTAGGGAACCAACTCCCTTAGTAAAGGTTTTTTACCTTTTGAGTCAAAAGAGATCATTTGATTCAGATGCTCCTACATCATACAATCAGTCTTTACTTCCATAGGTTCACACCTCCATCATTTAGGTTCTCCTTCCTTAATCATACCCTACTTGGGTATCCATGGAATACAATTGCCTTTAAAAATTCCATGCATAACATTAAGAACGTAAAACATTTCAAAAGGGATTCTTACCCAATCCCTTCATACCTTATGCCACATAGGAATGAACACTTTTTATACATGTTCCGGCTGTCAGAACCCTCTCTGATATTACCTTATCAATGGTGTTTCCTGGGGGACTCTAAAGTCCCTTCAACAGTCTTTCCATAACATCCTTATCATAGTCATTGTTGGCCCTTGACCAAGTTTTGAGGAACACTTGGTCATATTTGACTGTTTTTGGACTTCGACAACCTGTCAAAGATGGAGCACCAGGCGAAGCAGAGATCACGGAATATCAGCCCACTTTTGGGGCCCTTTTAGGGTTTTGAGTTAATGTAATGGGAAAGGGATGTCAGGCCATGGTTTACCCATGTTTATGCCTATTTTGTAAACTATAAATAAGTAGCTAAGCAATGTAAGAGAGGGGGAGAAGATAAGCTAACTGTTAGAAAAGGATTTGTGTATATTGTGTGACCGACTTGCAAAGCTGAGTGCAAGTGCTATAAGTGCTGAGTGCATTGATTGTAAGAAGGCTCTGTGCTAGATCTACTTGGGGAAAGAAGATCTAGCGAGGTGCACATAGATCTCATGTCCTATGCGGAGTACAAGTTTGAGCTATGTGATATAACCCGATTGACCAAAGCTAATAAAGAAGAAGAATACTTTGTGGACGTAGCCCCACAGTGGGGGTGAACCATGGTAACTCTATGTGTTGTGCTCGGTGCTTTGACGTAATGTGTTGGTTTCTTTCCATATGTTGTGCTTGGTATGATTATGCTATGTGCTTTGCTATGATATACTTAGATAGATCCACTTTACTTTGTTCTTCTTAGATGTGTGGGTATAGATTTGACATATATGAAAGTGATGAGTGCTAGACCTATTTTTTTGTTGCTAAGTACTAACTTAACCTAGATCTAAGTGAATGTTGCAATGCTCTGTGCCATCTGCGGAGTGCCATGAGGGTTAAATACTAATGAAAGACCTATGCTAAAGTGCTTGCTAAGAGTAAGAATCATAGATCTATGTCCCAGCTAAAGTTGCAGACACCTAAGTCTTGCAAACACCCCTACCTCTACCTTAGGTGAGACTTCATCTACTTCGCAAGTGTTTCCGAAAGGGCTAGTAGTTAGGGTTTTGTTGGTGCATTGTTGAAATGTTGAACCCTGGGTCTGCCCCTATGTCAACAAATGGTTCCATTGTCGGGACCTGAAACTGTGATTGCTAGGAACTGAGGAAGAAGACACTTTGTGCAAAAGAAATATTTGTAAGTAGATCTGTTGCCCTAGTGCGCAGCTTTTTACTCGACCTGTGAAGCTTTGTGCTAGGAATAAGGTCAGATCTAAAGAAAGGAAGATCAGATCCAAAGGAAAGAAGCGAGATCTGAATTCTCTGTGATCTAAGAAAAGTAAAAGTGGAATTTTTTGAAAGAAAGATGTCAGATCTACAGAAAAGAGGTAAGATCTGTAAGATCTGTGCTCTAATAAAGGTAAGAATAGTCAAAAATCCTTAGATTTGGAATCTTTGTGCTCTGTAGAAGTAAGATAAGTGAAATTTTTTGTTTCTAAAGCATGGATCTAGGTATGTTTGATAGATTCTGTCGTAGCTTAAAAACTAGGGCATTAATAGATGAAATAAAGTTTGATATGAATAGATCTGATAAGTATAATGATAGATATGTTATACCTATGCATAGAAAGAATGTCTGGACTAACAAGTGGATGCAGGAATTAGAAAGAAATTTTTGCAGGCTATCCATTATGATCCTAGAGCGCAGTACAAGAAGAGTTGGGGATCATTGAAGAGAAAGAGAGGATCAACTCTTTGTTATAGTTGCAGAAGACCAGGACATCTTGCTAAGGAATGCCCTGGGAGAAAACCTAGTTGTCTTTGTTGCAAATCTTTGGACCACGACATATTGGATTTCCCTAGAATGATTGCTAAGTTGGAAAGGCTGAATCTGAATCAAGAAGACCAGAAGGCAAATCTAGAAAAGGTAGAAACCCAGCAAGAATCATAGAAAATATTAATACGGATAAAAGAAACCCTGAAGGAACATAAAGATGTCTGATTACCAGAGATCTTCAAAGAAGAGGAGCAAGTCAAAGAAAGAATAGGGGAGTTCAACATTGACTACATTTTTTATGAAGAAACACAAGTGAACATTATGCCAGAAAGAACTTGGGAAGCTATAGGAAAGCCTGACAAGATCCCTTCCCTAGGAGGGACAACCTTATTCAGAGGAAAGCTAGTAAACCTATGTGGAAGGCTTGCCCGTATACCTATGACTGTCAATGGAACTTCGACAGAGGAAGACTTTGATATTATTAAATTTGTTGAAGATAGTGCCCCATTTACCATGCTCATAGGAAAACCTTGGATTGATAGAGAACACGCCAGATGAAAAGAGGAAGAAGAAGTTTTGGAACAGAAGAAGAAAGAGTTAAAAGACTTTATGACCAGAAGGATCACACACTTGATTGAAGAACATAAGAGTAGATCACAGATATTTAATACTAGAAACTTCGATGTCGAGCCTAAGAGAACACTAGAGGATCCGCAGAAGATTGAGTTACCTATTTTCGATACAGAAGAAGTAATATCCAGGAACCCTAGGAAAGAATTCCAACAACGTGAAGTAACTAAGACCACAGAAGATAAGCATCAGAATGGTAAAAGCATTACTGAGACAAAGCTCACTAGGAAGAAGTCTAGAAAGTTAAGAAAGAAAATGGTTAATACTGTAAGGTTACAAGAGGTTCTAGAGGATACTTTGCAGAAAGAAAAATTGCAGAATTGGAGCTTTGCCAAGATATCAGAACAACGACATAGAGTAATTTTCCATGACGAAGAAATATAGACATTGGGGACGATATATTCATTCGATTTCCACTCTGAATGGGTAGAAAAGAAATAAAGGTTCGTCATTCAACCGTTGAAACGTGCCATAACATGTCAAACAGGAGTTAATGAAGGATCATAACCATTGCCAGCAAACTGTTGCTAAGTTTCCCTACTTAGTCCATCGCCCCATGCACCGAGAATACTCTTTGCTAAGTGATAATTTGAGCACGAAACCTGAGATCATTTCCTATTCCCCATACTATTCACTATAGTCCATGAATTCCTTTCGCACTCGAGCTAGATGACCTGAGCTTGTATGTCGAACAAGCTCAGCACTGCTGAGAAAGTAATTGAAGAAGTTTTAATTGACTTAATGACTGAGAGAGTCATGTCAGAGTGAGGAGTGTCTACAAGTGTACAGGCATCATCCTCGAGAGAATTTCCATCTTCCCCCTCCACTGCTCGAGAAGGACCATCCTGACCGCCTTCGGAAAGATGATCTAAGCTCGAAAATGACTTTGCCACTGTGAAGATGATCCCAAGTATCTTTCCTAAGTATATCCCACCACTAAGTGACATAGGGAATCGAGACACTGTACCCAGAGACTTTGAATATTCTTTGGTCACTACGTACCTCCCAAAAGGGGTGTGCGCAGTTCGTGCTGACCAGGATAAGCTCACAACACTGAAATTTAGTGATTTTAACCTTGGAGATCGCAAAGTTTATAGTATTCTAGCCCTGCACAAGTACTTAACTATCACAAAAGAGAGGAACCCAAAGATTGTCCCTCAACAATGGACCCATAACCTCATGCAGTCAACCCTCCTCAATGTAATGAATATCCCTCATTTCGGAAGGCATCAGGAAGTGAATGCATGCATCAGATTGTTGTTGTCCTGCTACCACGAAGGATACTTATGGTTGGACCGCCACATCATTGTGGATCTGATTTTGATCAATCGGATCATAGGGATAAGCATGCAGGGCCCTGACCCGCAAGAGTTTTACCCTGGAAAGACCGCACATCGCGCTCTCACCCAACGAATAAAAGACACATATGGTGATGTAGAGAAGGGCACGCGAGGCTACAAGGTAGACTCCATTGAGAATGCAGCAATGTGCCTCAGTTTCTAGATGATCACAGGGAAGTTAGTCTGCAAGAACAGACCCACACAAGTGACTGTATTTGTAGTTTACCTCGCAGGGAAGTGCACGGAGGGACTACAAATGAACTGGGTGAAATACCTTGTAAATCAGCTAGAGCTTGACTGCAGAGAAGTGCAAGACCAAGGGTATGAGTTCCACTTTAGTTGGTTTCTCATACTCATCACTTTCATCACCTGGGAGTTACCATAAGGTGCTACTTTTTCGGAGATTGAACCCTTTGAACCAATGGCTGCGAATTTTTGTACGATGTGGTACTCCAGTGACATGAAAAAGCAGTGGCAGTCCAATGCTGTCTTCCATGCTTATTACAACCAACTGAAGAATGCAATCTAGTCTACACTGCGCCTCACACCAAACAAATTTCATAGTTTTATACCTTTGATCAAATTTAGCATGTACCGCCACTTCACCTATATCACAGCACGCGCTGATGAGCACAAAAAACAACTCCATTCATACTACAAGTTGACAGAAGAAGACTTGGAGCAGATTACCAAGGAATGGTCAGCGAACCTCCTTGTTCCAGTGGACCCCATAGAAATGTCTGACATGGAAAGACCTAAAGCTATACTGGATACACCTAGACCAAGCAATACTAAGATGGATGATGAAGTTCAGGATATCCATAGCACATTCATGAAGACTACTTCGATCTCACCTATGCAGGGGGGTGATGGTGAAGAACTAGGTGGCACAGAGATTGAGCAAAACAAAGGCAAGGTTACTTCGCCTAGAGAGGAGGAGGATCCCTCTAAGAAAAGGAAGGTCACCCCACCAAATCCCTCATCTCGAAAGAAAACTAAGGCCACCCAGACTATGTTTAAGACTACCCTCACACAAGATGACTCTGACTTCTTGATTGTTGCACCGAATGATGCCTCACTAGAGATCACAGAAAGGCAAGAAGCGAAGCAAGAGGAGATATTCAGCCGAATCATGAGTGAACTTCAAGAAGTGCAGTAGGCACTCTAGTCCAGCTGAGCCATTTCTACTATGCCCTTGATGATGGGAACAATAGGAATAGGCGATGAGCCCACCCAATTACGCCAGATCACCAAGAAAGTCGAAGCTCACCTTCGACGAGCTCAAGAAGACACAGTGCAAGCCACCTAGGCTTTGGCACAAGTACAGAGTGCACTTATAGTACAATAGAGGAAGGCAGAACAGGAACAAATTTCCTTACAAGCAAAGTGGGAGGAGGAGAAAGCACAGTTACAACAGAGCAAGGACCTATTGCTATCAGAGCAACTTGACATACAAGAACGAGTTCACAAAGAACTTCTCTCTGTGATGGTCATTGAACTGAAAATTGAAGAACATGTCCCACAATAGGTGGCATAACTGGAAGAAGTAATCCAGCAACTTCAGTAGTGCATCGTAGATCTAGAACTTCATACCATGCCTAAGACTCCACAAGAAGTAAGAGATCTAAGGGAGGCAACTTCCTGTAGCGCAATTGACAGGATAAAAACCTTGGCTTTGGAATGTAATCAACTGAGCACTAGAAGCACCCAGACTTATGAGAACCTCAAAGAGAGCCCATAATTGCAGACATTAGAGGCACAACTCCAAGAAGCAAAGCAGCATGCACATATGCTACAGGCACAGCTGAAGGCCTTGACCCCAGTTGAAAGAATGAAGCGATTTCCAGAACAATGCACTACCCAACAACAGGTACACATGCTGCAAAATAAAGTGATGGATGTCTCTCAATGAATTCAACCACTCCAAGAGAAAGAATTCCAACTATTCACTAAAGTTGAGAGTCAGGCAGTTGAGCTTGAATCGGTTTTCATCACCGCAGAACAGGGCATGGAAGGACTAGTAAACGACGCAGTGATCCAGGAGTTCACTGAGCAAGAGGTTGTCGCACTGCAACAGGTCGAAGTAGCTTGGTCCAAGCTCAAGACATTCGAAGCAAAGTTGATCAGACCAGATTGACTCAGGATGAGTCACAGGTGAGTGTTGGGGGCTTGTTGGCCCTTGACTAAGTTTTGAGGAACACTTGGTCATATTTGACCCTTTTTGGACTTCGACGGCCTATCAAAGATGTAGTTCCAGGCCAAGCAGAGATCACAGGATCTCGACCCACTTTTGGGGACCTTTTATGGTTTTGGGTTAATGTAATGGGAAAGGGATGTCGGCCCATGGGTTACCCATGTTTAGGCCTATTTTGTAAAGTATAAATAAGCAGCTAAGCAATGTAAGAGAGGGGGAGACTTCATATGCTTCGCAGGTGTTGATACTTCATATGCTTCGTAGGTGTTGCCGAAAGGGCCGGTAGTTAGGGTTTTTTTGGTGCATTGTTGAAACGTTGAACCCTGGGTATACCCCTATTCCAACAGTCATCCTCTGCTTGAGGTTGTCCATCATTGGCAATTGTTTCTCTTAACAGTTTCAATTTCTCTCTACACATGACATACACCATAATTACATTAGTTGTCATGTAAAAATAAAAGTGCAAGTATCATAGCTTTTAAACCAATAAAATAGTTTTCAGATATGTCCTAGCATATCTATATGCCCTTCATCACATTATCCTTAATGTTTTCATGAATGCAATACAGATAGTTCTCAATTGTTTCTGTAGTAATACAACCCTCACTATGGTGTCAAAACATTTACTTTCATCACCATACCAGCTTTCCCATCCCAAAGAAAAACATAATACACAACAAGAAAAGAGTTAAGGGTTCTTCCCTTTTTCTAACTCCTTCTACACATCTTGGGACTTTCAACCTGGCTAAGTTATTTCTAAGGCCTCATCGCCTTTTCCTACATGGTTTCAAGCAAGCCAATTCAATCAAACATACTCATTTATTCATTCTCCCTTTTCCAACTGTACTTGTTCTCATAGATTCACATCTAATACCTACAACTCTGTAAGAAATTCAGAGTTCTTAGGGTGGGAAAAGTGTTCCTCCTTTTTCCCTTTCTTTTCTTTTGCAATTTACTCCATGTTGGGATCTTCCTGCTCTTTTCCTTGAGAATCCTTGTTTAGGCCTCACCCTAACCTTTTTGGATATATCAACATGATTTAATAGAAAACCTTTTGTTCATAATGGATCATGAACCAGTGCATCCTACACATTATATATTTAGTTAGTCAGAATGGTCAACATTCCTTTATTAGTCTTCTATCCATACATGATGTTTTCAAAATGTAATCCAAGATTATTATATATATAAGCTTGTAGTTCACTACTTAATTATCAGAAGTCATTAAGGTTGTGACTTTGTCCTCCTAATATATTCCTCACATAGTTCCTCCATAGGAAACCCCTCCAGCATGAAAATTCCTTATTTCATATCCATGACTATATGTGTTGGCCTCAACCTTGAGTTAACTTCAGTTGTTTACCAAATATTCCATAAGGAAAATAAACATGCATCTTTGTCATGCATCCAAATTATGTATCCACCCATATTCTGGTTTTGTTACTTACATTCATGATGTACTTAACCATATGCATAATCATAAGCCTATGTGTAGCTTCCCTAGGTATATTTTGCAACCCACATACATCTTTTCATTAAAATCATTTAACTCATGATTGTTCATAATCATTCTCATGTTCTCTTCAAAGGCACAATCATTTGCCTCTTATCATAACAACAAAGCATCCTTGCTCCCTTACTCTTCCATCTATTTATATTAATATTTCATGAGGGAATGGAACACATTCCCCTCAAGATATCATTCAAAACATAACTTTCATGACTCTTCAGAATGGAGTCAACCATGCATCCATGGTATTCATTAATATTTGGCAAGTGAAATTCTTGCCTCACATTCCACTCATCAAAGTAGTCATGGTTTTCCGTTTGTATGCATGTATTCATACATCATACATGTGCATCGCTTTCACCTATAATATCATTCATACCTAATTGGTATTAATATTAGTCTTCGTGTCAAGCAGCCTCACAATGCATTAAACCCATGTACTCAAACATATACAAACATAGAGAAACATTCATCATGCAAGCTCATTGCTTTCACCCTTTCCAATTCATACATGCACATGGACATATCAGACTTCCAGATCCTCCTCCCAAGGATATTGATGCCATCCTTATGAAAAGACTCATAGAGACACTCAACACTGATCTTTTGAACTTTCTCTTGTCACTTCACTTCTACCTTTATGAAGGTTGTTCTCAATCTATAGGGTTCATTTTTACTTGCTTACTGGGATATTCCAACAACAATTTTCATTCATTATAGGTCAAGTGATTTGACCTTACCATTTCCATCAATCCTTTGATTGTGAGAGATCATACATATATACAAGTTTTAATCCTTTATTGAAGCAGTAGTTATTATTGCTACAAATCATTTCAATCCATTCACATCCAAGTATTTCTATTAGTGCCCATCAGTATAATCCTACTCCTGTAGGATTGGCTATCAATTCCCAAAGAAATAATAGTCTTCTTCTGCCACCGTCTAGTATGATTCAATCTTGTTGGGTAAAATCCCAACTGAATTTTAATCTACATCCTTCTACTCAAGGAAATTATGTAGAAAAATTATGTTTGGCAGTAATATTATCAACATGCTCATCTTGGCCTTGGTAATATAATCTTATGGCCATACAATTGCAAAGTGAAGTCAAATTATTTATTCGGAACATTAGCAACCTACAGTGCATATTTCCAAAACATCTATCAACATTAGAAGGTTTCATTCCCCTCTTTGGTAGAGGGTAAACTAAGCCTCTTAGGAATGGGTAAGATAGGGTCTCACCCCTTAAATTCCTCCAATAATATTTTTTTTATATGACTTGTGCATGATCCCAAGCAGGACAAGTGTTGTTTCCATGATTTGATACCAATTTGTAACACACCCGATCCCTGAGTACGCTTTCTAGGGATGGGGCATCATAATTTAATTTTCCCTTAACCACATCAGATCCTAATTCCTAGACCTCCATCGAATTCTTCTCGCCAAGATCATTCTAACGGCTGCTACCAGCTCTAAACTGACCTATGGTTTAGAAGTTGTGGCCTCCCAAGGTTCTTCATGAGTTATTTGTTGAGGACCACATGATGTCCATGTGGGTCCATCTCGTTCATACCATACAAGGTTTCTGAAGCCCCGAGGATTCCCATCGCTCCTGCATCTGTGGTTGATATCCATTCACCATTGAATCCAATGGCGGAGCTGCATCCTCATACATGAATACGAGAATTCAACTTTCAACTCTTCGACACTGAGCACACACATCCCAGACCTCCCAGAGTTCTGAAATCTCAAACTTTTGAGGGCCTGCCATGTAGATCCAACCTTTGGCCTTTTAGACTTGTCTACGATGCTACACCCTAAACCTCTCAGAGTTTTGAACTCTCAAAGTGCCCACTCTTACATGTGATAGTGTATACGTTCCAAGGGGATAACATGTGGCGAGGCGTACATGACACGTGGACTCATCGATGGGTGACAGGTGTCACATCCTAATGGGTGCATAAGGACTATAAAACATACAAATTTAGGTGACACATGGCACATCCAATAGGATTCCACATCACCCTAGGTGACGTCAACATGCCATGTCACTCCGGGACTGATAGCCTTTGGAAGTCTTCTAGTATTTCTTACTTTCCAAGATCACTTGAAGCTCTGAAGTCTGAACTTCCCGCAAGTGACCTCCCAGTACCTCTTCTCTTCTACAGTCGAGATGTGTCTATGTAGACCCTTAGATCTATGGTCTCCATTGCTTCACAACTTTGGCGTTCGAGGGTTACATCGTTTCATTCTCATTTTACTCCTAGAGTGGATCAGTGTTGGAATGACCATCATCTAGATCCAACGATCATGGGGTTTCTGAAGTGTCCTCAGATCGATGATCCTCGTTGCTTCATCACTTCAACATTCGAGAGTTATTAGCATTAGAACACCTCTATTCTCCCAAAGTGGTCAACATCGAACTGACCACGACGTCGATCCAACATAAGAAACTTGGAAGAAGGTAAGGGTGACATGTGTCCCAATCAACTGGTGACCTATGTCGAGGTCTAATTGACCCATAAGATCTGTGAAGGTTCCAAATCAGGGTGACACGTGGCTCACCCACTCAGGTACACATCACCTTAGGTGATGTCAGCACATTAAGTCACTCTGGCCTTTGGCGCTCTGATGACAATCCTAGTTCCTCACCATCTCAAATATCTCGGAGGGGGACTTCATCGAAGTACTTAGTGCTACCCTTCACTAGGCTTAATCTAATGACTGAGAGGGATCCCAAAGGATACACAGAGTGGTGGTCCACAATACTTCGCAACTCCGACATTCGAGAGTGTTGGCGGTTGTGAATTTTTAACATCTTGGAGCTCCAAAGCCAATAAGAGCTAGCTCATTTCAGAATAGTGCAAGGTTCCCAAACCCTAGTCATATAGACCCTCTAATGAATCTCAGATTGTAAGCTCTACTCTTAGCTGATATTTGGTTAAGGCCATGGGCATGAGCCTGTGGTATCTTAGGCTACTGGTTTGTAGGAAGCGCCCTCCAATTTCTCAGAAATTTAATTACTAACTGTTGGGTATGTGTTATATTCTTTGCACGAGTAGTAGTGTCTGAGCGCCTGCGCCGGGTGCGCAGGG